>LPNX010838308.1:101920-124463 GCA_001517045.1 Pseudotsuga menziesii | reverse complement strand
TGAAAGTGAATATTATGGGGGAGATCTTGTCACGTGATGTAACCTAACATGTCGGCAAAAAATAATAAGGGTAGTAGTAGTGAATATTATGGGAGAGATCTTGTCACATGATGTAAAATTTGCAATATTGAATAACTAATGTAAAAAAAAATAGTAAATATTTTGTCGGCCTAATAATGTAAGTTCATAACGTTTCATTTGAAACACTCCCTATATTAATACAAACAAAAAAATTATTATATAAAAAAAGAAATTATTCTCAAGGAGCTATTAGAGACGAAGATTCTCATCATTATTCTCAAGGAGCTATTAGAGACAAAGATTCTGATCAAGATTCCAAACCAGGAATTTGATCGCTTTAACAAGATGAACTTTGCATAATTTTAATTCTTCATTTCAAATAACATGAATTTTTTTATAGTGAACATTGTTTTTTTTTTCAAGGCTGGATCTAGGCTCTAATGCCGCCGACATTTAGTGATAAAATTAGAATTTTTATTGAAAAAGGATTCAGGCATCTATATTATGCATTCCAATCACTAAAGACCAAAAAAACTTACCAGAATATGGTCTAGATAGCTTACTGACATATATTTTCACAAAAATATGGTTATACATATTGAAATAAATTCATTGCTGCTAGAGAATTGATGCCAAGGACTCGGTCGTGCAGCTGGCTGTACAAAAACTGTTTCAATTTAACTATATTTGGAAGGCTGACGTGAAAACGAATGTGACTTTGAAAGAGATGCGGGGCGTGGTGCCGGAATTCTACCTATCTATAGCTGAAGCTCACACACCAAGCTCAAGCGCCGCACTGCATCGATAGCTCTGTAACGGAACTGAGATACAGAAAATCTGTGAATTACAATTTAGCTACAGTACAGGATGGCAAGGAATAATATGATGCTGATGGCCATCAACTTGATCATTCGGATGGTAATATTCTGCTTCATTTCGGAACAATTCAAATTGGTAAATGCAGGTGGTGGAAAAGGATGGATTCCAGCCCATGCAACATTCTATGGGGAGGCTTATGGAACATCAACCGATATGGGTAAGTTGGTAACCTAATTTTCTTAATGTAATCTCTAAAGATTTTGCTATTTTAATAACTTGATTAAAATTGCAGCTTCTGTTTTTTATTTCTTGAATCTGATGGGTTATTGTTTGGATCTGGCAGTTTTGGCATTGATGTCATATTGTTAGGAGGAGCCTGCGGTTATGAGAATATGCACGAAGGTGGATATGGCATAAGCAACACAGCACTGAGCGGTGCCCTGTTCAGACAAGGTGAGGCATGTGGATCTTGC
This sequence comes from Pseudotsuga menziesii, assembly GCA_001517045.1. Lineage (NCBI taxonomy): Eukaryota > Viridiplantae > Streptophyta > Pinopsida > Pinales > Pinaceae > Pseudotsuga > Pseudotsuga menziesii. Next base: position 123,150 of record LPNX010838308.1, on the reverse strand, counting down.
TATGAATTGTTGTGCAATGCCAAAGATGATCCAGCTTGGTGCCTCCCAGGTAGAACCAGGATTCGAGTCACTGCTACCAACTTGTGTCCTCCCTATGGAGTTGGATGGTGCAATCATCCCAATCACCACTTTGACCTATCAATGCCTGCGTACCTCACCATTGCCCGCTACAAAGCAGGAATAGTGCCTGTCTTTTATAGAAGGGTGCCATCCCTCAGGAAGGGAGGGGTCAGATTTTCCATGAAAGGGAACGCCTACTTCAATATGGTGGTCATAAGCAATGTGGGCGGGAGCGGGGACGTGAGGGGCGTGTGGGTAAATGCAGATGGCTTCTCTGCAAATTACTGGCAGGCGTTGCAGAGAAATTGGGGTGCCAGTTGGGTAAACAACATTGGCAATGTTGAAGGGAAGGCGCTCTCCTTCCGAGCGATGATACGTGATGGCTAGACTCTGACCTTCTACAATGCAGTCCCTTCTAACTGGCGATTCGGCCAAACCTTCTTCTCTCAACTTCAGTTCAAGTAATCAGCTATCCAGATCCACATAATAACTAGGTCTCAGTCGAATGTTCTTGATATTTTATTCACGAGGAGCTTAGCTATGTAGAATTTCCATAGTCATTGACCTCCTATTGTCCCCTCTCTAGCTTCTAGCTTTAGTCTCATCATCTCTGTAGGCTCATCTATCCTTCACAAATTCATTTATGGCTTAGTATCTGTTCTGATAAGCTCCATCAATAAGTATAATGTCATCCTTGGCCTTCCATCTCTCATCCATGTTATCACATTCTAGTTGGTCTTCTCAATTCTATATGTGGGTTTCTGGTTATAGGGTGCAAGTAGAAGAGGGAGTTTTAACTGTATAGTTTACAAAGCATAATAATGGTTAAGGTTTTGAAAGGAGTTTGATTGTGAGAAAAAACCATGTAAGTTTGGTTTCTAAGGTGATGATTAATATACTCATAAAAATCAATAATCCCAAGAAAATCATACATCTCTAGTTGAGCAAAGAGAAGCAGCACAACATAGTCAAGTAGGTGTTTGCATTAATGTGCAGAATCAGAAGCCATTAAGGCGTTTGCAGTAATGTGCAGAATCAGAAGCCATTAAGGCTGAGGCCTATCATAGTCCATTAGGTGTTGTTGTTTTTTCTAAGGTTTTATTTTTTTAGCCGACATAACATTATGTTAGGTTACTTGTAATTTTTTTTATAGTCGACATAACATTATGTAATGTTACGTAACGCTACATTGGTTTCTTATTTTTCGAGGGTACTTCCCTCTAAAAATAAGAAACCAATGTTTTATGGATTACAGGCTTCTGGATCCATTAACATTGGATCCATTAACATTAGGGAAGTACCCTGCTTCCTTAACAAGATTAGTTGAAGCGCGGTTACCACGGTTTAGTGCTTAAGAGGCAAAAGCATTGAAAATATCATTCGACTTTCTTGGCTATAACTACTACACAACACAATATACGACCAATAACCCTAATCCACCTTAGGTATCCATTGGTTTGAATCAAATCAATGGATACCTAATAAGAGATTTGATCCCTCTCGGTGCTTGATAGAGCCTAGGATTTGGATCTACGCTGGTTAACTTTAAAACATAATGTTATTATTACATTATTCTTTTGATATTAAGAAGAGAATAACTTTGGTTTCAGAGATATTTGACTCGATTTTAATTTAAAAAACAAAATATTTATAACCTTAAAAATATGATGTTATTATAATTATATTCTTATAACTTTATAGTAGGATAATTAGTTAGATTCTAACTTTAAAAACTTATTAGTATTATACGGAGAAGAAATTATGAGACTGAGAGAATTCATTTTATTAATGTTCTTTTTTTGTTTCGCATGCATGTATTAGTACGTTTAAATTCAATATTTCATATTAAAATATAGCTTACTATGCTTTTATTAAGATGGATGATATTATTGGATTTGTCAATGATATGGTCGTTTAATGGTGGTGTTAAATGAATTTCATTTCATTTTTCTGGATTCAATTTAATTGAGACATATTTTGTTTTAGATGTTCCGTTGACGATTTACTGGACCTACTAACCATAACAAAAAGGTAATTTATTTCCAGTAAAAACAAAATAATACTATTAAATTAAATTTTAACTTTAAAAATATATTAAATTAATTTTAACTTTAAAAATGTGTGGTTGTTACAAACTTAAAAACGATAAAACATAATATTAATATTTTATTCTTCATTAATTTTAAAAATATAATTTCTTCAACCTTAAAGTATATATGCTTGCTATTTTATTATTTATTGGTTTTAAAAATATTTTGTCTAACAAATTTTTGGCTAGATTTTAGTTAATAATAATAAAGGTATTAATGTTCCACTGTAGTAAATTCAAAGCTTAATATTTACTATACGGTTAAGGTAAACAAAAGTATTAGGTTAAGTTTTAACTTTAAAATATTATTATTATAATTTAAAAAATAGAATATCTCTAATCTTAAAAACATAATGTTATTATTTTATTATTCATTAATTTTAAAAAGAGAATAAATTGTCTCACAAATATTTAGCCAAAATTTAATTTTTTTTCTATGGATAAAAATTCATAACCTAAATTTTATTAATTCAAATGTCATATAATATAAATGTCATATAGTTTATTGAATGTCATATAATATAGTTCATTGAATGTCATATAGTTCACTGGCATGAGAACCTTACATTAAAAAAAATATTTTAAGATCCTTCCATGGCATGGCATCATTACATAGGTTATTGTACAAGTTACATATGTTACAGTACAAGTGTCCTTGAAGTGTGCTAAAAAAACATTGTTTATCTTATATAGTAGTTCTACAATTTATTGATGTATGATAGAACCATATATAGATATATTCCAAAACCACAAATCCTATAGATATTTTGTATGAGAGCCCAGTGATGAATGGGAATGGTATCTTTACATAAAAATGGGTAAGGATCAAGTTCTTAGAGGGTATCTTTGTTGTTCTCTCATGCTGATATAGTTCTAGCAAGTATGTTACCGTACAAGTGTCTTTAAAGTGTGTTAAAAAAAACATTGTTTATCTTATATAGTAGTTCAATAATCCATTGATGTATAATATAACCATATATAGATATATTCCAAAACCACAAATCCTATAGATATTTTCTATGAGAGCCCATTGATGAATGGGAATGGTATCTTTATATAAAAAAGGGTAAGGATCAAGTTCTTAGAGGGTATATTTGTTGTTCTCTCATGCTGATACAATTCTAGCAAGCATGTTACCGTACAAGTGTCCTTGAAGTGTGCTAAAAAAAACATCCTTTATCTTATATAGTAGTTATATAATCCATTGGTGTATGATATAACCATATATAGATATATTCCAAAACCACAAATCTTATAGATATTTTCTATGAGAGCCCATTGATGACTAGGAATGGTATCTTTACATAAAAATGGTAAGGATCAAGTTCTTAGAGGGTATCTTTGTTGTTCTCTTGTGTTGATACAGTTCTAGCAAATATCATCAATCCTTGCTTGGAGAGATGATCTGCATGTATATTCCAGTCCTTATAGACATGTTGAAAGAGATCTTATGGAACAGAGGGATAATCCTCATGATAATAAATGGATTTTAGATTAATGTTCTTTGGGGCTCTTTTATGGGATAGCCAGTCAATCACCAATTTAGAGTCACCAAATACATGAAGATAGGTGCAACTTGTGAAAAATGAAAGTTTGAGGACCATATGCACATCTTGAATCGTTGCCATGTTGTTGGTAGCCCGATCGTGTCCCGCAGTGAAGTTGAGATGGTGTGATTATGAAAGATGGAGGATAACCCAGACTCTCCACTACAAGGTCCACCTTGAGCAATGCTGTCAATGTAGAACCATGGAGTGGATGGATCAATTTGTGGTGGGGGATGTGGAGTACAGTTCTTCGTGGGAATATACTGAGGAAAATGTCGGAGGATATCAATGCTTTTTTTTGCATATGCCTGAGGTGGAATGCTTATATCATGAAAAGTATTCTTATTATGTGCCAACCATGCTCCCCACATCAGGGGCAATGGAAGGACACAGTACTTTCTGGTAGTATGGTCAGATATCCAACCTTTGAATATGTCTATGAGGGTCTAACCCTCCCAGTTATAAGTAGTCCCAAGTACAGCCAAAGCATAAATCCACATCATTTTGAAATAGGTGCATGATATAAAGATGTGATCAATGGAATCTTCTGCCAATAAGAAAAGGGGGCATCTGCTCGGTCTGATTCCTATGAATTTGGATATGTGATCCCGGACTAGAATTTTTCCAACTAAAATAAATCCAAAGAAAATATATATTTTAAAAGTCAATGCATTTTCCAAAAAAAAAATATTATTACTAAAAACAAAATATCCCTAAACTTAAATACATATTATTATTATTATTATTATATTTTTTGCTTAAAAATAAAATAAAATATTATTATTATTAATTTAAAAACAAATTCTTAAAAAACATCATGTTATTATTCACCTTAAACATAATATTATTATTATATCAATTATTTTCTTTACCTCTAGGTGGTGGTGATGATGATGATGATATATTATATTTTTTAATAATAAAATGTTAAAAAATAGATCATCATCATCATCACCGTCATCATCATCATCAATACTATTGAACTAAACTTCAATATTCTTATTATTAAAAATATAACATAATATCTCTAACCTTATAAACATATTATTATTATTATTATTTTTATTTTAAAAATAAAATATTCTAACCTTAAAAATGTAATGCTATTCTTTTAATATTAAAAACACTTTAAAAAGAGAATATATTTTGTCCAACAAATATTTGGCTAGAAACATATTATTGCTGAGAAATTTATAATCTTAAAACACTAATATTATTAAAAATAAAATATCTCTAACCTTAAAAACATGATGTCGTTATTATATTATTCTCCTAAATTATTTTAAAAAGATAATCTATTTTGACTTAGTTGGTTAGATTCTAACTTAAAAAACATCTTATATAAACAAAGTAATTTAACTTTATTTATTATTATTATAATATTATAAAAAGTAGTAGTAGTTGTATCTTCACATTTCTATCTGGTGATAATTTGGACATCTTCGCATCTATATCTGCAGTTGATAATTTGGGCATACTTTAGATCTCTACGGTGATAATCTCATTATACATCTTTGCGGTGATATTTTAGGAAGTTGGGAATAGATATGTGGTGATATTTAGGGAACACAACTTTTTTACTGCTTCTAGGGCATGGATTATGAGTGGCTTGGTGATCTTCGCATCTATCTCTAGACATAGAATTATAAACATCGCACTTGGGCATATATTGTTATAGCTGATTTTACCACACTTGGTAGATCACACTTTTATGGCTTTCTGTATCCCTCTGCAAACTCTGTGGACCCCCTTTGCTCATAATATACTTTAATGTTCCAAGAAATACCTTAAAAAATTCCTATTTATGGGTATATGCAAGCAGGTTTTAGCTTAAAATCTGTGTGTACACCCAGATTTCTCCATTATAACCCACGTGTAAACCATATTTCTCCACTGTAGCCCGTGTACATCAGGAAATGTGCATAAAAACAAAAAAATTTGGAGTTTTCCTCAATGAGTCCCGGATAACTTGACTCTTGGCCTTCCCTATCCATGGAAATGCTCCGACTTGACCCTTCACTACCTATTGAAGTGCTATATATTGAGCCTCTTGGATGCATTGAAGGGGGAGAACATTTGCGAGAAATGAAACTATAATTCATTGTTTCCCCATTTGCTTATGCTTGAGTCTGCATCCCTTTGTCATTCTGAGCACACATTACTACTCTTCCCAAGCTTGCCATTTCTTTGTAAGCTTGCCATTGAGAAGGAGGATTGAAGTGGTGGAGTCCTAGGTGGAGGACTCGGTTTCTCTGTTTTGACGAGGTGTGGACAGAGTTTGGCACAGTTATCTCTGTTCATTATTAATAGAAATATATATTTCTGATCTATTACATGTGTATGACTATGAATATTTTATCCATGGATGTAGTTGGATTTTATTATACATGTTGGATTTATATATGCTAGAGTAGGAATAATACTCTAATATCTATCATTCTTGCCTTTTTTGCTGTTGTTGAGGTTGAATTGTAGGTGCAAGCGTGTTGGAAAAGCTCAACGGAGATCTCCTACAACCGTCCAGAATAAGGTATGTTTTGTACCCCTTAGTGTTAGCAACATTCTTTTCTCTTGCATATTGAAATGGATTGAGTTCTGGTGTCATTCAGTCTGTTGTGGTCTACCCCAAGCCATAGGAAGTTTCTCTCCAAAAAAGAATTGGCAACTCCACTAGGGATTTTCCTTGTTTTTCTTTGGGGTTTGGGTGCACAATGTGCTTAACATGCTCTCTGTTCTCCCTTTTTTCATGTCACATTTAGTGGTATGTTCATCCAATGACACTCCCCTAGAGGGGATTGACCCTTGGCCTTCTTTTTTCCACTTTCTTCTCTGTATACGCGGGTTTTAGCCTAATGTTCACGTAAATACGTGGGTTTTAGCCTAAAATTCACGTACATACGCAACTGTTCTTTGAACATTCGTGTACATCCTTCCTTTTGGTTGAGTTTTTGATGTGGGAAATTGTTGGGTGGGTTGTGAGTGTGGCTAGGTATTCCTGGGCATTGATATTATTTGTTGACTACTTTTTTTTGTGACCAGAGACCCCTTTTTCATTGATTTTTCTTTGAAAGTAGGTCTAGTCATTTATACCCTTTTTTGTTTTTCCATTAGTGCATTAGTATTGTGGTCTTGGTGTCTTGCTTGGCTTGTGTTTTCTACTTGTTGCAAAGACTGAGAAATTTAGTGACTTTTATTGCATTTTCATTCTTTTATATTGAAAATACAAAATAATTATATAGTTGCATTATTACCTGCATCTCACATATGGATTTAAGGAGGTACTTGCATTGGATTGATTGGATGAGAGTTATGTTTAGGCTTTCATATAGGAAGGATTGCATTGGCATTTGGAAAGGAATGAATATTTTTGCATTGCATGTAGTGGCATACCCCTTTCTTCATATTTAAAGACAACTTGCACTTGGCATCGTTTGTTATGTGTGCATATTTACTTTACTGTTGAGTCATAACATCACTAGTTGCACGACCATTTCCTTTGAGTAATCACAACCTATAAAATCAACACTTAATTTAAAATGAATTACACTTTTTATTTTATAGTGGTGCATCAACAAGTTTAGGTTTTAGAGTCTTGGAATAGGTTGTTGTGAGTAAATTTCTCCAAGACTACTAAACAAAACATGTAGGTTTCTGTCCAGGTGAGAGAGAGAAATCCCTTGTATTATTAGTGTTATCAGGAGGCTCCTCTTATGTTGGAGTTAAGCACGAGGGAGCGTGCACGTTTGTGGTGGGGATAGCTATAATATCTCCCAATAGACAAACATTTTATGTAATATTTTAATTTACTATTTTATTGTTTTAAGATTGGATGGTTCTTGAAACCTCCAACAGGTCCTCGAAGGACAGATGTAATCAAAATATTGATTTTGATGAAACAATGAATGATGGGGACAACCATGTTAAATGAGGAAACTATGAGTGCAAGAGTGGGGAAAGATGGAAGGGTTAACCTTAGAAAAGTACACCAGGAGCCAAAACGCCATGATGTCGTAGGGTAAGCCCTGGAAAAACGAGAAACACATTGGTTGATGGGGATTCCATGGGGAATGGACCATAGCTTCAAAATACCTAGAATAAAAAATATAAAGAGAGGATACACGAGGAGGCAAGGGTAGTGGAGTATGCAGGATAGAAGAAACCATTACAGGTGAATACTCTATGCTAGGAAATGGTTTTCACACCGAGAAACTGGATCTGAGGTTTCCCTCCTTCACTCTCGACACACATATTTTAGCTCGGGTGTGATTAAGGACATAGAACATATGTGTCTAATATATGGTTGGGTGGAATGTGGTTGTTACCATTTCATTGCGACTTGTGCTACAAACATGTTCCATTATTGGGTTTTGTTTTCTACAAATCTATTGAGCTCAAGGTATGTCTATACATGTGTTAATAGGTGTTTCAATGTTAATTAAATGATAAATACCAGTTTTAGGTTATTGATGAAAATGTTGCTTAAGAGTTGGGGTATACTCATACTCCATTCTGAATTATTGTGAAATGCATTTGGTAATATGGTTTCTCTAAGGGTATAGTAATGTTTCTGTAAGGAATTACTTGAATGATGTGTGGTTCCTTGGTTGATTCGCGGTGTTAGAGACCCTTGGTAGGGAAGCCGAGATGCTCTGTTGGGTTAAGATGTTTAGGTCTTGCATTCTAATGATTTCCTAATATACTGGTTTTATACACATACAATGTGGTTTACTGATAGTTATTGTTTTGTTTTAAGAACTGGAACATGTATATGTTTCCCGTGTCCTAATATCTGGAAGATGTGTTGGTTGCTGGAAGGTTTTGGGTTTTGGTAAAATGTTGATGTGTTTAGCCTTATATTTTTATTAGATATGGAAGTATCACTACAAGGAAACACCATTTGAATGATGGTTCCTTGCATTGGTAAAATGGTAACTCAAATAGTGAAATATTGTTCATGTAAGGAGTTAGTTGTATGTTGTGTGAATTCCTTTGATTCATGAGCTCAAGGCATGTCTCTAGGTATTCAAATGTATGTTTCAATGTTGATGAAATGATAAAGAACAATTCTTAAGTCTGTTAATTAAATGATTTCTTAGGAACTGGTGTATTACTCATGCTTGGTTGAAGATCTGTGACTGTTGTTAGTTATATGTCTTATGGGGTACAGTAGCCATGCTTCGTTCCACAGGTATGAGGTTTCCCCTTGGTTACATGGAATTTCTTGCTAATGTATTTAGCCATTTAGTTTTATTAGATCTGGAAGTATTGCTGCAAGGAAACATCGTTTGAATGATGGTGCCTTGCATTGGTAAAATGGTAACTCAAATGGTGAAATATTGTTCCTGTAAGGAGTTAGCTATATGCTCTATGAATTCCTTTTATTTATGAGCTCAAGGCATGTCTGTAGGTATACAAATGTATGTTTCAATGTTGATGAAATGATAAAGAACAAGTCTTAAGTCTGTTAATGAAAGCATTGCTTAGGAACTGGTGTATTACTCCTGCTTGGATGAAGATCTGTGACTGTAGTTAGTTATATGGCTTCTGGAGTATAGTAGACATGCTCTGTTCCAAAGGTATGAGGTTTCCCCTTGGTTACATGGACTTTCTAACTACTCTAAATATGGCTCCATGATGAGTTACATGGATATTTTGATCTGTTGTTAATAACCAGTGGTAAGGGGACTTATGCAAGAAGTCTAAGTGCTAAATAGGTTAAACCCTTCCTAGCTTAGGGAAGCCCCCTATGTAATACCTTAACTCCAAGGGAGGGTAAAACTATGAAGGGAAGATTGGTTGTTGAAGCTCTTAGGAACTGGCCACTGTACACCACCATAAAATACCTTAAACTGATCTTGTCTATGTAAATCATTCGTCCTCGAGCCTAGGAAGTGTTTTTGCTAGGTTATTGTTATTGCGTTAAGATCTGGGGCAGGGAAAGTGTATTCGTAACACCCCTTTTTTGACCTCATTTTCATTAAAATATATATGATGTAAATAATGTTATGTAATCATGGTATGGATCTCAAGGAAAAACCCCCACCATCGATTTAGCATTTTATGTTTTGACAATTAAAATCGATGCCGATGGTATTCCGTGCTAGCTAGGCACATTATAATTTTTGGACATCTGCATGTAAATATGCAATTTAATTAAAATACCCACAACCAGCTATGTCAATGCAACATTAAAGAGATTGGGGCATGATTTCACAAGGAATAGGAAGGGAAACAATTCAGACCCTTGAGCCAATAATGTTGAGCCAAATGTCAAAGGGAGAACCCATCAAACTCTCAACCACCCATTTTGTCTTTTGCGCCCATTCATTTATTTCTTCTGGAAGTAGTTGTGTTAGTTAATGCATGGGGATGGGAAGAGTATGGCAGTCAAATTCGAATTTGAGAAGCCATGAGTTTCTGAAAAATGTGTTTTGACTTCTTGGGCAAGTAAAAACCCACAAATGTCTTCCCAACCCATTATACATGCACACCCTCCTCTTCCTCAGATGATTGGGATCTCCTATGATTTTTCCTTCACATTTTGGAAGTTCTATTCATTTTTCCCCATAGTTGGGAAGTCATTTTTTGGTGATGCTCAGTGGCTAGGGTCTCTCCCTCATGAATTACTACATTTCCCCATTGTTCTCCAAGCTGGAAATCCATTTTTTGGTAATTCCTAGAGGATGGGAGAATAGATCCACGATCTGAGGTTTTGTAGAGGCCGTTTTTGCCTCAATAAAGCCATTGAATGTTTCCTGGAAATGTATTTCTCACTTAGGGTGTTTTCCCCATTTTCCATTTCTGTTTTTAGCTCCCAAGACATTTTCCCCCAACCCCAGAACTTGTATTTTGCTGTGTGTGCATCCTTTGTTTTGGTATGAACTGGTTTGGATTGGAATTGGGTGAGAATTAGCTTGATAGACCTAGTGAAGGAAGGAACCTCACAAAAATATCAAGAGGGGTTGGTTATCTTTCTTTTCACACCCAGAAGAGCACTAGAAGGGAAGGCATAGCCCAAGGGACTTTGTAGAAGAGAAGGGGATGCTTCCTTGTGTTGGGTGTGTAGCTGTTGGGAAAGCCAAGCTAGATCTTGTTTAGGTGTCAATAGCTCTGTGGTTGAGTTCAATAGCTTATCAATTAAACCTTTCCACCTCCTTGACAGCCTAATAAATCCAAATGTAGTTTTGTCTTGGCTGAATTTTGATATGTCTTTGGTTGTGTTGGAGCTTGCTATTGTTCCCTTATTCCTTGTGGGAATCATGACCAACTCAGGGGTTGCAGTGGTGCTGAGAGATTGATGAGCTCATTGGCCTATGGTTGGGTGGAACATTGCAGTGACATAGATGTTTGCGGGACAACTCTTTTTCAAGATAAGAATTCTTGTTTGTTTAATCTCTGCAGTGTATTTAATTGATAATTTATCATGAATATGTTGAATGCTTGAACATGATGAATGCTGCTTTTTTTATGAATTGTGAATAGGATGAATGCTTTGAATAAAATGTATTTGCTTCCATTGTAGATTGCATGAATTATGCTTCTATGTATGTTTTTATTTTTAATGCAATATTCTATTTATGTTCATGGGGCTTAGATTGCCCAGTTTGATAGACTTGTAGCAGTTAGATTGCGTCCTCTCCATCGTCGAGATTAGGGGAGGGGATGTGACAGTGTCGTATCAGAGATATGTTGTGAAATTGGGCCTCAATGGGACAATATGAACAGTTGACAGTGGAAAAAAAAATCACCCTCTGTGGTCAACAGGGAAAGAAGCAGACATAAATTTTTTAAATTTTTTTCTAAGTGTTAGAATACTGACTGTGTCGGCTGATTTAGCCAAGTTAAGCCGTCACACATCAACTGAGTTGTCTAAGTCATGCCGACGAAGATCGCAAGGACCATTTCTATTGTGTTATTTTAGTTGAGCCGACACATGTCGGCTGATTTGGCTGAGTTAATCCAATGAAGAGAGAAACAAAAAAAATTAGAATTTTTTTCTAAGTGTTTTGAAAATTTGCATGCTAGCTCAGTTGGTTGTTTCCTCTTATTCATGTCTGCTGAAATTCCTTAGTTATGTTGATGGTGTCAACATGAAAGGCTGAGTTGAGCCAATAGGAAGAGGAAGAAAATAATTTTTTTTCAAAAAAAATTCGAAGTGTTTGCAAAATCAGCAAAAATAGGTGAGTTTTGTCGATACGTCGATTATGTTGGCTGAAGTTTCACCGACACACATCGAAAAAACTTGGTCGTTTAGCTGATACGTGTCGGGTGAAAAAGTTGAGTTTTTGTCGATAAGTAAAGAAGGAAGAAAAGTTTTCAAAAATTTTCTTTGTGTCAAAATTTCCCCTGTCGACAAGAAAATGGTGAGTTTTGTCGATGTGTGAGAAGAAAAGGCAGGGTTTGGCGACATGTCGGGAGAAAAATCGGAGTTCTGCTGATTGGATGAAAGGGTGAGTTTGTCAATGTGTTGGGTGAGTTAGGTGAGTTTTTTTGACATGTCGAGATAAAAGGTGTAGTTTTTTCGATCGAAAGAGAATGGAAAGTTTTTCGATACGTGTCGGGTGGACTCGACGAGTTGCGCCGACATGTCAGGAGAAAAACCTGAGTTTCGTCGATTGGAGGAAAAACATAAAATTCGCTGAAACATAGAAGTTTAATAGTTTTTCAGTGGGATTGCAGGTGTCACATTGATGAAAAATGGCAGTGATATTATGTACCAGATAATGCAAAATCGAAAGAATTAGAAGGGGGAAAGCTCCCTTGACCACCGTCGTCCCCTTGAGATAGTCGTTGTTGTGAAAGAAAAGTATATGTTTTGACAAGCTGTCAACATATGATTTTTCCAAATGCAGGTAAGTAATTTATGATTTCTGAAAATGTCATGCAGCTAACAATTGTGTTTATGACATTTTGTAGAATTATAGTTACATCAAGGCACCAGTACACATAGTGCAGATTGGAAAATTTGGTTTTGGCTCGGCCATGAGAACCTACAACATGAATGATGCACAATATCCCTATGAGAATGAGGAATATTCTATGGGGAGAAACATCCATGTGGGAAATGCTGAGATAGAGTATAATGGGAGAATATTTCAAGATACTCCCCTAGATTTTGCATCCACCATGAGAAGCCTAATGGTGGAGATGCAAAGTTATAAGGCAAGTAATGAAATATTGGTTAAGGCTCTGGAGGAGTAGAACTAGCTGAATGTAGCCATGTTGCAGAGTTTGATGGAAATCGAGAGGTGGATGGAATTTGGGGACCAGACAGTAAGACCAGAATGAAGTAGGAGTGGTGCTAGAAGAATAAAAATACCTTCTAGTGGATCATCTGACCCTGAAGGATCCATTGAGTATTCAATCTCTTCATCTCCCAAAAGTAAGAGGAATATATGTTACCAGAACAATTCACGTGATGAATTCAAGAAGGCTAAGCCTCCTACCTTTGATGGCGAGGTAAAGAGCAGTCAAGACGTTGAAGCTTGGATTCTTGGGATGAGAAAATATTTCCAAGTCCAAGGCTACTTTGGAAATATGAAGGCTAGGGTAGCCATATTCAATTTGACTGGAAGAGGATCCACATGGTGGGAGCACTTCAGGAAAGTGAAAAATATTAATGAAAGGAAGATTGTGTGGAAACAATTCCATATGTATTTCAAGTAGAAGTACCTCTCTCGAAGGTACTATGATGACAATACTAAAGAGTTCCAGGTGCTGAGATTGGGACAACAGACCAAGGAAGAGTATGCAAACAAGTTCTTGGAGCTATTGAGATATGTCAAGTACATCAAGGATGATAAAGTGAAAATCCAGCATTTTATGAGTGGGTTTCCTTAGTCTTACAAAGACAGAATTGAGATTTATGAGCCTAGAACTCTAGAAGAAGCAATAAGGAAAGCTAGTATTGCTATGAGCAAAGCAAAGGAAAACCTGATTACCATAAGACATGGAAGGATAATAAGAATGAGAAGTCTGACCAAAGGAAGAAAGGTTTCAAACCTTCTAACTTCATAAATTAGTAGAAGAAGCCATCACAAGCTATGAGTAAGCAATCTAAAGTGATGGGGCAAAAACCAAGGGATCCACAATAGAATAAAGAAATGATCCAATGTTGGAAATGTGGATGACCCCGCATGTGCAAGAATTGTCCACTCAAGGATGGGAATGCAAGGCCATCTTACAACATTCAAGAAGCTGAAACAATGGGTCAAGTAGCAAGAATTGTCCTGAGGATTTATGCAGCATTGGAGGACCGCCAGGTAGATCATCGGTCAACTATGGTTGAAGTTGTACGTAAGATTGTTGAACAATGTGTTTTTTTTTAACTTGCCCTAGATCTACTCATAGTTACATTACTCCTAGAGTACTTGGGATTTGTTCTTTTAAGAAGTTAAATCATAGGAAATCATGCTTAGTTCATTCAGCCACTAGAACTAAGAGAAAGGTTAGTGAAGTGGTAGAGAAATTTCCATTGGTTATGAATGGATTGGTCACTTATGTAGATATGAATGTTCTACCACTTGGTTCTTATGACATTCTGATTGAAATGGATTGGTTTGAATCTCACAGAGTAAATATTGGCTGTTATAATAATACTTTTGAGTGCTTGGATAAAGAAGGAAAATTAAGAGTTGTAAGAGGCATTCTAAAAGTAATTTCTGTTAGGAAGGTTTCAACAATGCATCTGAAGAAGTTCTATAGGAAATGTTTCCAGTTGTATACAACCCATGTTTTGGAGGCAATAGAGAATGAAACTCCTAGGTTGGAGGACTATACTGTGTTGCAAGAATTCAGGGATGTGTTTCCTGATGAGATTCTAGGGCTTCCTCCAAAGAGGGACATTGATTTCACAATTGAACTTGTGCCAGGAGCAGCACCAGTGTCCAAGACACCCTATAGGATGAGTACACCAGAAATGCTAGAGCTGAAGATGGAGTTGCAAGAGTTGTTGGAAAAGAACTACATCAGGCCTAGTGTGTCTCCTTGGGGAGCACCATATCTGTTTGTAAAGAAGAAAGATGGTACACTCAGGTTGTGTATTGATTACAGACAGCTGAACAAAGTCATTGTGAAGAATAAATACCCTTTTCCTAGATTGATGACCTCTTTGATCAAATGAGAGGAGCAAAGATATTTTCCAAGATTGACTTAAGGACTGGTTACCATCATGTAAGAATCAAGGATGAAGACATTCATAAGACAACCTTCAGAACAAGATATGGACATTATGAATTTGTAGTGGTACCATTTGGTCTCACAAATGTACCAGCTACATTTATGTGCCTTATGAATAGTGTCTTTTGCAGGTATTTGGACAAGTTTGTTCTTGTTTTCCTTGATGACATTCCTATTCATTCTAAGAATTAGGAATATCATGAAGAACATCTAAGATTGACATTGCAATTGCTCAGGGAGCATAAGCTGTATGCAAAGTTGAGCAAGTGCGGCTTCTATAAAGATAGGATTCACCATTTGGGTCACATTATCTCAAATGAACGAATACCTGTAGAATTAGAAGATTGTGGCCATTATGAATTGGCCTACTCCAACAAATGTGACAGATGTAAGATCTTTTATGGGACTTGCAGGATACTACAGGAGATTCATTGAAGGATTCTCCAAGGTTGCACATCCAGTCACTTCTTTGAAAAATAAGGGAATAAAAATTGAATGGACACTGAGGTGTGAAAAAAGCTTCCAGTAGTTGAAGAATATTCTCACAAGTGCACCAGTCTTGAAGACTGCAGACCTAGAAAAATATTTTGTGATGTGTACTGATGCATGCGGTCAAGGGCTTGGAGGATTCCTTATGCAAGACAACCATGTGATATGCTATGAGTAAAGAAAGTTGAAGGAGCATGAGAAGAACTATGCTACTCATGATCTAGAACTTGCAACCATAGTACATGCTCTCAAGATGTGGAGGCATTACTTAATGGGAAGAAAGTTTGAGATAAGAATAGACCACCGTGGTCTGAAATATTTGTTTGATTAACCTACTCTAAATGCTAGGAAATCTAGATGGTTGGAGTTTTTATGTGAGTTTTATTTTGAAATAAAACACATAAAAGGAAAATAAAACAAAGTGGATGATGCACTCAGCAAGAAAGTGCATGTGGCATCTCTTAGTATTTGCTAGCCAGACTTGAGACAACAGATTATTAATCATACTCATGAATATGAGTTGTATGTGCAGATCAAGGACAAGTTGCAGCAACAAATCCTTGAAAAGAAGCATGAGGGATATAAATTAGAAGAATATGGATTTCTTACCTTTAAGAGCATAATTTATATTCTAGATGTAGTAGAATTGAGGAGAATTATTATGGATGAAATCCATCAAGATCCATATTCTAGTCACCCAGGATATTAGAAGACAATTGCTACAGCTAGAAAGCAATTTTTTTTGTCCAGGAATGAAAAAGGACATGGCTAAATATATTTCAAGGTGCATGAAATGTTAGTAGGTAAAGGTTGAGCATCAACACCTAGCAAGTTTGTTGCAACCTTTTCCAGTTCCACAATGGAAATGGGAAGTTATTTTCATGGATTTTATTACAGGATTGCCAATGGCTTCAAAACAACATGATTCCATCATAGTTGTGGTGGAAAAGTTGACAAAGGAAACACATATTTTACCGG
Source organism: Pseudotsuga menziesii (assembly GCA_001517045.1). Classification (NCBI taxonomy): domain Eukaryota; kingdom Viridiplantae; phylum Streptophyta; class Pinopsida; order Pinales; family Pinaceae; genus Pseudotsuga; species Pseudotsuga menziesii. The sequence goes on along the minus strand of LPNX010838308.1, from coordinate 106,809 downwards.
TTAAGTCCACACATAAGACTGATGACATTGCAAAAAAATTCATGAAGGATATTTTCAGACTACATGGATTTCCTAAGGAAATAGTCTCTAACAAAGATGCCAAGTTCACTTCCAATTTATGGAAGGGTTTGTTTGCATATTTCGGTACAAAGATGAACTTCAGCACTGCCTACCATCCTCAAATTGATGGGCAGACATAGAGAATGAATCAGGTGCTTGAAGACATGCTTTGCATGTATGTGATGGACAAACCAACCAAGTGGGAGGATTATTTACACTTGGTAGAATTTGCATATAACAATGGACATCAAGAATCCTTGGGGATGAGTTCTTATGAAGCTTTGTATGGAAGGAGGTGCAGGAAACCAATGACTTGGGATAATCCAGTGAACGGGACTGTGCTTGGTCTAGAATTTCTCAAGGAAATGGAGTAAGAGGTTGCAATGATCAGGAAGAATATGAAAGCAACCTAGGATAGACATAAAATCTATGCTGATAAGAATAGAGTGCATAGAGAATTCAATGTTGGGGATCATGTTTACCTCAGAGTGAGGGCAAGGAAGAGTTCCTTGAAGCTTGGAATTTGTGCCAAGCTGTCACCTAGATACTGTGGCTTGTTTGAAGTGCTCAAAATAAGAGGGCCAGTTGCATATAGACTTGCATTTCCTGCTAGCACTAGAGCTCATAATGTTTTTCATGTTTCTTTTCTTAAGAAATATGTACATGATCCTAACCATGTGATAAATTGGGATGTGATTCAGGTGGAACCTGAGGGAGAGTTCCAAATCGATCCAATGTACATTCTCGATAGGAAGGTCACAGTGCTCTGGAATCGAGCCATAGGACAAGTAATGGTGCAATGGGAGCACTACAGTCCTGAAGAGGCTACGTGGGAGCTGGAGGATTCCATGTGATTGGCACATCCATTTTTGTTCAATTCTACGGAGCACTGAGGGTGATGCTATTGTAGCATTTTTGTTCAATTTTGTAAAGCACTAAGGACAGTGTTGTTGTAAGGGGGAGGGGAATGTAACACTCTGGTTTTGACCCCATTTGCATTAAAATATATATGATGTAAATAGAGTTATGCAATCATGGTTTGGAGCTCAAGGAAAAACCCCCACCATCGATTTAGTGTTTTATGTTTCGGAAATTAAAATTGATGTCAATGGTATTCCATGCTAGCCAGGCACATTATAATTTTTGGACATCATGTAAATATGCAATTTGATTAAAATACCCACAACTAGCTATGTCAATGAAACATTAAATATATGGGGGCATGATTTCACAAGGAATAGGGAGGGAAACAATTCAGACCCTTGAGCCAAATGTCAAAGGGAGAACCCATCAAACTCTCAACCACCCATTTTGTCTTTTGTTCACAATCATTTATTTCTTCCAAAAGAGGTTGAGTTAGTTAATGCATGGGGATGGGAAGAGTATGGTAGTCAAATTCAAATTTGAGAAGTAATCAGTTTTTGAAAAACGTGTTTTGATTTCTTGGTGAAGTAAAACCCCACAAATTTCTTTCCAACCCATTATGCATGCATGTCCTCCTCTTCCTCACGTGATTGGGAGCTCATGTGCATTTTCCTTTACGTTTCAACAGTTTTCTTCATGTTTCCCCATGGATGGGAAGTTGTTTTTTGGTGATGCTTAGTGGCTGGGGTCTCTTCCTCATGACTTGTTGCATTTCCTCATTTTTCTCCAAGCTGGAAATCCATTTTTGGTAGTGCCCAACGAATGGGAGAATAGATCCATGATATGAGGGTTTGTAGAGGTTATTTTTTCCTCAGTAAATCCATTGAACGTTTCCTAGAATCATATTTCTCACTCAGGGTGTTTTCCCCATTTTCCATTTCCATTTTTGTTTCCCAGGATGTTTTTGCTTGACCCCAGAACTTGTATTTTGCTGTGTGTGCGTCCTTTGTTTTGGTCTGAACTGGTTTGGACTGGAATTGGGTGAGAATTAGTTTGATATACCTACTGAAGGAAGGAACCTGTTGACAGGCGTATTTGAATAAGCCCGCAACGGGGGAAACAACCCAGACCGGGATCCTTAGAATAGGCTCCAAGCTGTTTGGGATGCTTGTTCCCGACAGGTTTAAAGGCTCTGTTAGCCTGGAAATTTAAAAGTCTAAAGGTTAAAATTGATGCTACTGATTATTATTCGGGCATACACTTAGGATTACCAAGGTTAATTCTTATTATATATTACAGAATGACAATCTGTTATCCTTAATCTACTTAAAGCAGTTAATTATAAACACAAGAATAGAAAGATACAAATTAACAGAATCAATGTCCTACAGAGACGTATAATACACACAGTGTACAATAATTACAGCAGAAATAATCTGAATGTTGGTAATTCCTATGAAAGGATCTGAATCAAAAGGATTTTCCAAATAATATAATAAAGCATAAACACATATTATCCTAATCTACTCTCTATCCTGATCAGGAGCAATGGAAAATTTAACCTGTAACTGATTTATGCTGATAAGGACACTGTATGCAAACATTTGAAAATATTTAAAGAAATTTAAATATTAACAAAACCATACAGAAGTTGTTACACATTATATAACAATGATATCAATCATTAATTACAGAACATGACATATCAACAAGATTGAAAACAGTAACAGTCGATACTTGTGAATGATATTTGCACAATTCTTCAAGGAAATTATCACCAACATTTATAATATAGAAAAACAAGTGACAAAACCGAAAGACATTATAAATCATATGTAAAGTATAAAAACTGTATATATGTATCAAACATCACCGTTCCAAACGCTGTAGCTACTGACAGTTAACTGTCACGAGTCACAGATAGATCGAACAGCGGTCTTGTCCTCCCTTTCCCAAACTATCGACCCCCATCACTTATGCTATCTGCCCTATAAATACATTTTAATTTCCCCCCAAAATAAATCCTTCTAAGCACTGGGGATAATCAACATTGAAATCCTTAACTGATTTCACATAAAATTGACAAGTGGGAACATGTCAATTTTCAGCATATGCGCGAATACTCAGTCCATAACAGGAGATCGAGGACACAGATAAGGTAACGGCACCTGGAAAACGGTCCCTGCAAGATCGATTTGCTTCCAGATATAGAGGGATCATCCATACAACCGAAATCATCAAAATCGGGGAAGGAAAATATTCGTGATACTACCTGCGATGCAAGACAAAAGAAACATAATTAAAATGTAATTAAAATAGAAAAACAAATAAAATAATTAATAAACAATTTCACACTCAGCAAATACCTGCAAATAAAACTTGATCATCAAAACTTCAAACCTGATATCAAAATAACACACCGCCAAAACACTACAAATTTACCGGAGCATTAAAAACCTGGATATTCACCCCACTTGAATGACTCGGCGAGGGAGAAACCCTGAACTGCATAAGTGCAATTTGAGCGTTAAGCTCATGAACCCTTTCTTCATTCTTGTCATTTTCATCCTACAATTTGAGAACCCTCCTAATCAACTTATTCTTATGATTTCTCAATCGGAGGAGCTGTTGATCATTCGCATTAACTTTCTGGTGACAAAGGTGAAACTCTCCTCATGCGTTTAGACCTTAAGGGAGTGTCAGTGCTTTTGACTGGATTGGCCATGGGGATTTTGCAGGGTTCAGGGCTCATACGGCTGGGACTTGACAAAGGTTTGCACAGAGAAGGGACTGAGGCTGAACTCGGATCCTTGTGCTTGCTGCAATCATCAAGGTTGTCAAACATGCAGTGACAAAACGATGAAAAACCGTTGGACTCTACAAATTCCTCCCATGACCGACCCAACTTCAACAACTCACTATCAATCAACATGCAAACCAACCCATGATGAAAGAGGCTGTGACTGACGTGTTTAGGGCCTTTTTTAATCGCATTGGACATTTTGAACAGGTTGTGTAAAAGATAATAAGGCAAATTTAACGGAAACCCTATAAAAACAAACATAAGCCAGAGGTGATATACATACGTTGATGATAACCGGCCTTCACAGGTCAAGTAACGGTGAATCAAATCAAGGAGAGGACGCCATTCTTTCTTGAAATACTTACGGGCCACTCTAGTTCGAAAAGAGACTTCCTGAGCAGGGTTTTTAAGAAACTGCCGCCATTCTGTTATATTCATCTTCTGGTATTTGAACCATCTCTGACCAGTTAGGGAAAAACCTGTTGCGGCCGCTATTGACCGTTCATCAACTCGACACCGAAGATCACCAACTTCTGCTTGAAAATCAACTAGGGAGAGAGCAAAAACCCTAGTAACTTCAGGGTTCGAGTCAGAGAATTTCTTCAAGAACGGCATCCACCCTATATCCTCGACCTTTACTGCGAGCTCAGCATCCGAATTTAACAAGGTCATTTCACAGGGTTCAACCCTTACTACAGGTGCCATCACTGGCTGAGCCCAGATGCGTAACCGCACGCAAAATAGGTACCAGAGCTCGTCAAGAGACAGAACATGAGATCGTGAGCACTTGGAATGAAGGCTATACGAAACCAGGTTATGAACAGGATGAGCCATGCATAAACACAGGCTATACCCCTGAGGGTTTGGCATGAACGAAGACATCGGCTCTCGGACTGGTAATCGATTGATGACACAAACGATGGTCGAAGACCCTAGATGACTGATATTATCATGATTTACCCTGAATTGAATGACAGGAGGCCCTTCGTTGTACGTAGAATAGGTGTTCTATTGACAGGCATCCACGACGAGGGATACGTACCAAGACTTAAACGTGATAGACAGGTCAAGTACTAGCGTCATGATAGCATGATGGCTTCGCAATAGGTGAATCAGGATAGAGGATGTGACATAAATCAACCCGACGATAATCATAATACAT
>LPNX010838308.1:0-101747 GCA_001517045.1 Pseudotsuga menziesii | reverse complement strand
TGAGAAATTCGAACATTTCATCAAACAAAATAGGATTTTGTTAGATGAAATCGTGTTTTGTAAAGGCTGTTGAGCCAGGGCACAACAGATGGCGACAAGCTAGGCGGAACAGTTATCTCTGCCTCTTAACCTGAAATCATGCACATAAAGACATTAAATCCTTAACACAAGCCATTATACAAAGATCACTATTTTAACATCTCAAACAAATTCAAGTATTTCACAATTCTAAAACTTACCAGAACATTACAGTTTCAGTGATTTGTTTGATAAAATCAGGTCTCAAACAGAAATTAGTCCTTAAAGAGTAAGACAGTAAATGGCTTAGTTTTAAGGATAAAATCTCAATACCACAAGCATGGCCGTGCTGCCAGCAGGAATTCATAGCCTCGACAGGGTTGCTTCTAAACCTTCAGAACGCCAGTATCCTGTCTGCTAGTTATATATGTACAATTCTGGTCTGGAGAAACTGTTACCACTATTTTCTTTTTAATTTTATTCCTCATGAAGGCCATGGTTCAGGCTTGGTAACCAGATAGTAACCATGTCAGTCACCAGTTTGCATTACAATAAAATGAACCAGCTCGTGATGAGACCTTTCACCCCTCAGAATTTTGTCCAAGGGTCATTGCCCAGGCTTGGTGACCGGAGACGACAATATTACTGGAAGCAAACCTATGATCCTGAGCAGATCAGCTCGTGATGAGACTTTCTGTCCTTCAGATTTTTGCATATGTTCAAGTCCCTCCTTGTCCAAAACGTAATTATTATTAATCTCAAATGAGATTATCTTAGCAGATAGGGAGGCGAATCTGATCCTCTTTACGAGAAGGGATGGCGTAAAAGATTTAAATAGATAACTTTACCAAGTTCTGTCCCAATCCTGTTGGGCGAATCTTTGCAGAGACTGATATACTTAATTAATATTAACATGGTTAGAGCTTTTTCTGGTAAAATCTAGAACAATGAGACACCATTCTCTGTTCAAGAATCAAAACAGAATGACATTTTCCAGGATAATAATGTCTTTGTGCATGACTTATAGATAAATGACAGAACTTAAAATGAGCCATCGGTTCCAAATTTGATGAATTCACCAGGTTCATAACACACAAACAAAACAGCAAATAAATCAAAAGGACAACGAAATAAAATGCATCAAGCAAACACACCACACAGGTATATATAGGATGATCCCTTGATGGGGATCAGCAAAAGTATCTCTTAATTAGGTGACCATTTACTGGAAGGTTGTCAATGTCTCCTTCCAGTGTTTGTAGCCTGAAAGTACTAGAACCAAGTTTTTCTGTAATAATAAATGGCCCTAGCCACAGGCATTGGAACTTTGTGTGTTTTCCTTTATCTTCATGTTCCTTGTCCCATTTCAAGACTAAGTCACCTACTTCCAAATCCCAACTGACTAAATTCTTGAGGTCAAACCAACGCTTCACAGTCTGCTGGTGTTTCTCAAATTTTTTTCTAGCCAACTCCCTATCTTCCTCCAGGTGTTAATTCGATGCTCCATGGCAGAACATGGTACCTCCTGTACTGACTGGGCAAGCTGTAAGGAGGGTAAGAACAAATGAGGGGGTAAGATGGCTTCTTTACCATACACCAGGAAAAAGGGAGAGTTTCCTATAGCAGCTTTGGGAGTTACCCTGTCAGCCCACAAAGCATTTGACAGAGCAGTATGCCAATTCCTATGATGGTTAGCCACAATACGTTTCAGAATCTTTATCAGATTTTTATTAGAGGATTCTGCTAACCCATTACCCTGAGGGTAATAATTAGCTGAATATTTCAATTTTATACCCCTATCCAATGCATACTTAGTTAATTTTGCAGAGGAAAAATAAGTTGCATTGTCAAATATTAAAGATTCTGGAACACCGAATCTGGTAATAATAAAAGAATCAAGGAAAGATATCACCTGTTTGGAATTGACTACCGTCAAAGGGATGGCTTCAACCCATCTAGTGAAGTAGTCTGTGGCTGTCAGAATGTATTTATGTTGTTGTGAAGAGGCTGGTGTGATTGGGCCAACAATATCCAGACCCCATTGCTGAAATGGGACTTCGATGATAACCGGCTGGAGGGGTAACGCTTCCTTCTTTAGTCTACCTCTCGCTCTCTGACATTCTTGGCACTTCTTGGCAAAAGAATATGCGTCTTTGAACAATGTGGTCCAGTAGTACCCAGCTTTAATTATCTTGTGGGCAGTGGTTTCTCCGCTAAAGTGTCCTCCAGCTGGTCCTACATGTAGTTGAGATAACACATTATCAGCCTCATGTCTTTCTAGACAACGAAGGAGAACTCCTTCGAAATTCTTTCTAAACAAAATGTTATCAATAAGCTGATAAGGTGCATATTTCAATCTTAAAGCCTTCTTATGATGTGGGTCTAAATGTTCAGGGGCGGTCCCATGCAATAAGAAGAACTTAATATCGTCATACCAAGAATCAGGAAGAGTGGAGACCGGAAAAAACTCCCTTTCAAATAAAGAAGGTTCGCTAAAGAAGTGCAGATCAGAATCGGAATTATCCGCAAACCCAGCTGCTAGCTTGCAGAGTCCTTGTCCCCTGACAATCTTTAAAGGTTTTATTTCCAGGTCGTGTTCCTGAAGTGCTGTGATCCAATGTGCTATTTTTTCACCAAGATCCTTCTGTACCAAGAGATTTCTAACTGCAGAATATGGTACGATGACTTTGGTGTGGGACTTCAGTAAGTAAGGCCTGAAATGTTTAACAGATTTGAAAAAAGCGAAAGCTTGCTTGTCTACTTCTGGGTAGTTTAATTCTACACCGTTGAGACCAGAACTCGTAAAAGCGATAGGAGCTTCATTATTTTCCTGGTTTTTCTGTGTCAGAACAGCAGCATAAGAAGAATCAGAAGCAAACGTATATAAAATGAAAGGTTTGGAAAAATATGGGCTAGTGAGAGTGGGGGCTTCAGCAATAGATTTTAAGATATCATGGAAAGATTGCTTCTCATCAGTGTTCCATTTAAACTCAGCATCCTTTCTTATCATTTTCTGAAGCGGCCGAACAATTTCTGTAAACCCAGGAATAAATCTAGAAACAAAATTTATCTTTCCAAGAAACGACTGCATGGACTTCTTTGAGTGGGGCATCAAAATCTGTGATATGGCACTGGTGCGTTCTGGGTCAATATTGATGCCTTGTTTAGAGACAACAAAACCCAGCAACTTACCTTCTGTTACTGAAAAGATAGACTTCTTAGGATTTAAAGAAATCCCATACTTCCTGCAACGCTCAAAGACTCTCCTGAGATGAGTTAAATGATCAGTCCTATTTTTTGAAAAGACGGTAACATCATCAAGATAAATAACAACAAACTTACCAATCAGACCCCTGAAGGCGATGTCCATTGCCCTCTGAAATATTGCTCCAGCATTTATGAGACCAAATGGCATTTTCCTGTACGCATAGGTTCCCCAAGGCGTCCTAAAAGTAGTTTTCAACTCGTCAGCTTTGGATACCAACACTTGGTTATATCCTGAAAAACCATCTAGTAGTGAAAAAATTTCAGATCCGGAGACCTGTTGCAAGATTTTCTCCATTGTAGGAACAGGATAGTTGTCTTTATCGGAAACCTTATTCAGGTTTCGGAAGTCGACACATAACCTGATGTCACCATTTTTCTTCCTCACGGGTACAAGATTTGCTACCCACTGTGCACGCCGAACAGGGAAAATTATTCTGGCAGAAAGGAGTTTATTTAGCTCCTTCTTGACAGCTGTTTCTAGGCTGGGGTGCATTTTCCTCAATTTTTGTTGAAAAGGCTTAGCCTCCGGTTTCATAGGAATGACATGTTGCATGATGTTAGGGTCGAATGTTTTCAGGTCATCATACGTCCATGCAAATATATCTTTAAACTCTTTCAAAAGTTTAATGAAGGCTGTTTTTTCCTGGGCAGTACATGCATTGCCCAGATTTACACATTGAGGGTTTTGCTCAGTTCCTAGATTCACAATGTCAGATTGCATGATGGAGCTATTAGTTTTACAATTCCTTGCAGCTTTAAATTTATCCTTTAAGTCGTAGAATTTCTCAAGTTTGATTACCGATCTGGGAAGAGCACTAACCTGATCGAGATATTCCTGAATTGAATAAGGCTTATGGATTACCGCAAAATTGTGTAGGTCCTCATCGTGAGTCATCTCGTCCAAAACCGCATCCTTGAAAGTATCTTTGAAAGTCAGAAAATTGATCAATTGCTGGTCATCATTGAAGACTCTCCAATTTGCTATGTTGTCAGGTATAGAAGGTCTAAACAGCAATTCAATCGAGAAAGCATCAGTAAGGATTCCTTCAGATGGAATCAATCTTGAAGCAACATTAGCCAAAAGATCAACTTCCTGATTTAGATAATGAGGGATGGAACTTATGTTAAATGCTTCAAATGCTAATAGTAAATTCCATACCTCAGCCTGATAATTTCTTAAGTGTCCAGCTATGCAGTGTATTGTATTACGTACTTGACGAACAATAATCTCAGAATCTCCTAAGACTACCAAGGCTTTGGCTCCCAAGTCAATCGCTTTCGTAAGCCCTTGGATGAGGGCTTCATACTCAACGATGTTATTGGTGCAATCGAATTCTAATCTGCAAGCAATGAAGTACCTTTTCCCGTAAGGATCAACCAGTAAGCATCCTGCACCAGCTCCTTCTTTTGACTTGGAACCGTCAAAGTAAAGAGACCAAAAACCGTCATTGAGATCTAAAAGTGGTGTATCTGGGACCGGAATTTCAGCTGGGGCTTGTGTAAAATGACAAATTTCAGACTGCTGATTTGAATATGGAATTTCTGAAATTTCAGCCTCCAAGTTCCCAAAGAACGAGTCAGCCATGTAGTTACCCATTATGGTATCAGTGAACAAGACTAGTTCATTTGAGTCATCAATTTCAGTGATGGTATGCTTCATATACCATTCTCGATGGATTCTGATTTTATTCGGGTGACCTTTGTGAGATATCCACAAGTGTCACCAGTCTATTGCAAAATATCCATCAAGTTTTTGTGACCAATCCCTGCTAAGAAATAAACCATATGCTTCTGGGATATCGGCAACAATAATATCGATGATAAAGTGAACTTGAGGATTGGAAGCCAACCTTATCAGCACCTGCTTCAACTTACCTAATACTTTTACATTTTAACGATCAAGCTGTACAATGCTTGTATCACACGGTTCAGGGACAACATTAATTTTTTTACATACAGAGTAAGGCATCACATTCTTGGAGGCCCTTGAGTCTATCATACAATTATGCACTTTACGATTAAATATTTCAAATGTAAGTAAAAAGGGCGGAGTTGAAGAATCAGACTTCTTGCCTATGGATGATGCATTAATTGAAGCCTTTTTTGAGTTATCCTTATTAATGGCAGAACTAAGTTGATTGGAAGGAGTCTTACCAGATTTATTTGGGAAAACTCCTTGCACCATTTTATCTCGAATCACAGGTATCTTTATGATTTCATATAGGGAGATATTGGCTCTGCTTTTCTTTAAGTCTTCGATCAAGCCATATTCTAACTCAAGGGAATGTGCATATTTACTATTTGTAGACTGATCTTTATCTTTGACAGCTGAACTATTATCTTTAACAGTTGTAGCAGGTTCACTTGGGGGCTAGTCTTTTTTACTTCTGGTGTTGTACTAATGCTGATTTACATTGACAACAACCACATCTTCGTCATCAGTTAATTCTGAGGTGTCCCAGAAATGACTGATGACATGGGGTGGTTTATTGTCATTGCCATCATCTGTTTTTTTATTATCTTGAGAAATCTGTCCGGAAGATTGAGTTTCATTTTCAGTAGATGTTTCTAGATCTGAAAATATTGATTTGAGAAAGGTGTTAAGTTCCTTGACGCTGTTGGCTTCAGAGGGTAGAGTTTGTTTCGCCGCTGAATTTTGAAAAGGTTTTCTGAAAAACTATTTAGGTGGTTCTTTGTTTGTGGTATTTTCAGAAGTACCCTTTTTTAAATCTATGATTTCATTAGATAGTTTTTTAATGACTCTTTGTAAACTGTCAAGATCTAAGGCATCCTGGCCCCTTTTGTCAGAGCTTTTGGCAGGACTGTCAGTCTTCTCCCGAGAAGAAGATGCTGAATCATTATCTATTCCAGGATTTGCTTTTGTGGCATTCGCATCCTTTTCAACTTTAATTGCTTCTTCAAAGTTTTCAGCTAGGGTAAGTTTGGCCTTTTGCCTGACAAACATGGATATTTTTCCCGGTAAGGCTGAAGTGTAAAATTCAACAGTAACGTCCTCAGTCGGCCTTGAGGTAGCAGGAATCCTGTTTCGCAAAGTTAGAAAACGCTGGTTAAAATCTTTATCCTTTTCTTTGGGTTCCATGCGAATTCTAGACAATTCTGAGACTAAAATAGCAGGAGTCTTGTCATCTCCAAACTTGTTTGTAAATGCAAGATCAAATTCATTCCAGCTAGTAATGGAACCAGCTGTAAGTGAAAAATACCACGTTGATGCTTTCCCCTCAAATGTATAAGGGAAAAGCCGACAGACCACATCTTCATGTTCAACATCCAAGAGTCGAACTGCCAACATAAACTTCTTGACATGATCTTCCGCTGGCTCTTTCAACTCAGGGTTGAATTTAGGCAGTAATTTCTCAGGATGTTTAGGTAAAGGGTGTTGAAGGCTGGGGACGGCCACTGCATCTTGAGCTAGCCATGGCATATTAGCGTTGGGGTTTGGGGGATTTGCAGCTGCCATGTTTCTTGGAGTTGGAGGTGGTGAAGGCGGTGTTTGTAAAACACGAGGAGGTGATCGAGGCGGCGATGGTGGTTGACCAGTCCCTCTTGAAGCAGGTGGTCCTGAAGAAGAGGAAGGCTGGTTGGTGCCTGTAAGAGATTGTTGTATGTGAGGATCGGGATGGGCACCTAAAGGCTGTTCTTGTTCTCCCAGAACAGATTCAGGATGACGAGTACGAGGACGTGTAATCTGCGGAAGAGTTAATTCAGTGGGCTGGCGCCCGATGAGATTCAAATAAGCTCTAGTTAAAATTCTACGAGATTCGTTTATGGCTTGCTCATACTGGTCGATTTCTTCAGGTAAGTGAATACTGGGAGAATTGAACTGAGAGATCAGATTTCAAACAGAGTCGCTCACTGGAGTTTCATTCACTCATGATGAACGGTGAGGGCATGGTTGTGCATTAGATTGTATTTGAGGGGTGGTAGGCTGATTAACTTTGTTTACAGGATTGTTTTCATCAGCCATTGGATTACGCTGGCCCTCCTTCTAGCGCCATTGTTGATGGGCGTATTTGATTAAGCCCGCAATGGGGGAAACAACCCAGACCGGGATCCTTAGAACAGGCTCCAAGCTATTTGGGATGGTTGTTCCCGACAGGTTTAAAGGCTCTGTTAGCCTGGAAATTTAAAAGTCTAAAGGTTAAAATTGATGCTACTGATTGTTATTTGGGCCTACACTTAGGATTACCAAGGTTAATTCTTATTATATATTACAGGATGACAAACTATTATCCTTAATCTACTTAAAGTAGTTAATTATAAACACAAGAATAGAAAGATACAAATTAACAGAATTAATGTCCTACAGAGATGTATAATACACATAGTGTACAATAATTACAACAGAAATAATCTGAATGTTGGTAATTCCTATGAAAGGATCTGAATCAAAAGGATTTTCCAAATAATATAATAAAACATAAACACATATTATCCTAATCTACTCTCTATCCTGATCAGGAGCAATGGAAAATTTAACCTGTAACTGATTTATGCTGATAAGGACACTGTATGCAAACATTTGACAATATTTAAAGAAATTTAAATATTAACAAAACCATACAGAAGTCGTTACACATTATATAACAACGATATCAATCATTAATTACAGAACATGACATATCAACAAGATCGAAAACAGTAACAGTCGATACTTGTGAATGATATTTGCACAATTCTTCAAGGAAATTATCACAAACATTTATAATATAGAAAAACGAGTGACAAAACCGAAAGACATTATAAATCATATGTAAAGTATAAAAACTGTATATATGTATCAAACATCACCAGTCCAAATGCTGTAGCTACTGACAGTTAACTGTCACGAGTCACAGATAGATCGAACAGCGGTCTTGTCCTCCCTTTCCCAAACTATCGACCCCCATCACTTATGCTATCTTCCCTATAAATACATTTTAATTTCCCCCCAAAATAAAACCTTCTAAGCGTCGGAGATAATCAACATTGAAATCCTTAACTGATTTCACATAAAATTGACAAGTGGGAACATGTCAATTTTCAGCATATGCGCGAATACTCAGTCCATAACAGGAGATCGAGGACACAGATAAGGTAACGGCACCTGGAAAACGGTCCCTGGAAGATCGATTTGCTTCCATATATAGAGGGATCATCCATACAACCGAAATCATCAAAATCGGGGAAGGAAAATATTCGTGATACTACCTGCGATGCAAGACAAAAGAAACATAATTAAAATGTAATTAAAATAGAAAAACAAATAAAATAATTAATAAACAATTTCACACTCAGCAAATACCTGCAAATAAAACTTGATCATCAAAACTTCAAACCTGATATCAAAATAACACACCGCCAAAACACTACAAATTTACTGGAGCATTAAAAACCTGGATATTCACCCCACTTGAATGACTCGGCGAGGGAGCAACCCTGAACTGCATAAGTGCAATCTGAGCGTTAAGCTCACGAACCCTTTCTTCATTCTTGTCATTTTCATCCTGCAATTTGAGAACCCTCCTAATCAACTTATTCTTATGATTTCTCAATCGGAGGAGCTGTTGATCATTCGCATTAACTTTCTCCTTTAACATAGCATTTTCAGCCTTTACTAAATCCTGGTTCACTGCCATCTCACCTACCCTATCCTCCATACTACGAATTTTATCCAACAGTCGATTGATAAACAAAGGATGAGCCATATCTGCAACATAATAAACACCAGGTGAATTTGCGCGCACAGGCTTTTCCTTAGTCGAAGCATTAACAAACGAATCCTCTTGCACCTCTTTATCGAGCACAAGAATATCCTTATCAATAACAGGAAAAGTCTCATTGACAGTATTCAGAACAATTTCAGGCTGAGCGACATTACAATCAATAGGCGAAGGGATATCAAATTCTTCCTCATCTAAAACAACAGTTTCCACCTGAACCTTGTCAATAACAGGGTTTTTGACAGAAGTAGCTTTCGCCATGCTCCTGGTGAATCTGCCTACGAATTTAGCCTTGGGCTGATTTCGTCCACGATTGCCAATTTTATCAATACTGCTTTGGGGTGTAACTGGTGACAAAGGTGAAACTCTCCTCACGCGTTTAGACCTTAACGGAGTGTCAGTGCTTTCGACTGGATTGGCCACGGGGATTTTGCAGGGTTCAGGGCTCATACGGCTGGGACTTGACAAAGGTTTGCGCAGAGAAGGGATCGAGGCTGAACTCAGATCCTTGTGCTTGCTGCAATCATTAGGGTTGTCAAACATGCAGTGACAAAACGATGAAAAACCGTTGGACTCTACAAATTCCTCCCATGACCGACCCAACTTCAACAACTCACTATCAATCAACATGCGAACCAGCCCATGATGAAAGAGGCTGTGACTGACGTGTTTAGGGCCTTTTTTAATCGCATTGGACATTTTGAACAGGCTGTGTAAAAGATAATAAGGCAAATTTAATGGAAACTCTATAAAAACAGACATAAGCCAGAGGTGATATACATACGCTGACGATAACTGGCCTTCACAGGTCAAGTAACGGTGAATCAAATCAAGGATAGGACGCCATTCTTTCTTGAAATACTTACGGGCCACTCCAGTTCAAAAAGAGACTTCCTAAGCAGGTTTTTTAAGCAACTGCCGCCATTCTGTTATATTCATCTTCTGGTATTTGAACCATCTCCGACCAGTCAGGGACAAACCTGTTGCGGACGTTATTGACCGTTCATCAACTTGAAACCGAAGATCACCAACTTCTGCTTGAAAATCAACTAGGGAGAGAGAAAAAACCCTAGTAAATTCAGGGTTCGAGTCAGAGAATTTCTTCAAGAACGGCATCCACCCTATATCCTCGACCTTTACTGCGAGCTCAGCGTCCGAATTTAACAAGGTCATTTCACAGGGTTCAACCCTTACTACAGGTGCCATCACTGGCTTAGCCCAGATGCGTAACTGCACGCAAAATAGGTACCAGAGCTCGTCAAGAGACAGAACACGAGATCGTGAGCACTTGGAATGAAGGCTAAACGAAACCAGGTGATGAGCAGGATGAGCCATGCATAAACACAGGCTATACCCCTGCGGGTTTGGCATGAACGAAGACATCGGCTCTCGGAGTGGTAATCGATTGATGACACAAACGACGGTCAAAGACCCTAGACGACTGATATTATCATGATTTACCCTGAACTGAATGACAGGAGGCCCTTCGCTGTACGTAGAATAGGTGTTCTATTGACAGGCATCCACGACGAGGGATACGTACCAAGACTTAAGTGTGATAGACAGGTCAAGTACCAGCGTCATGATAGCATGTTGGCTTCGCAATAGGTGAATCAGGATAGAGGCTGTGACATAAATCAACTCGACGATAACCATAATACATGCATCCCTACCATGGATTCGACCTAGGTTTTGAAGGTGGCGGATAAATAATCATAATTACACACCATTAAATCAAGAATCTGGTTCGCAAAACATACCATATAATAATGACCGGCATAGATATTGGTGGTAATGTTGACCATGGTTTGAGAACTTAGGATATGTCGGTAATGGTTTGTAACACATTTGGCTTACGTACTCTAGGTCTTGACCAAAACCACCACGAACCAACCATTGATAATATTTGAACCCTAGCAATAATTATAATAACAAAATCAACAAAATCAATTCATAATGTTTTGGATTAATTTCTAGCTTAGGATAAATGAAGGATATAGAAATCACTAATATTTATCCTTAATTTCAAATCCAAAAACAAATAATAACTCATTAATGATGATTTTGTTAAATATTCTATAGTTGCAAAGGTTGCTTTAAAAACAACGAATTTCCCCAATTCAGTAGCTAACAAAAAGGCATAGTTTCAGTAGCTGTAATTCTTCTTTATTTTGCACTGAGAAATTTGAACATTTCATCAAACAAAATAGAATTTTGTTAGATGAAATCGTGTTTTGTAAAGGCTGTTGAGCTAGGGCACAACAGAACCTCACAGAAAAATCAAGAGGGTTCGGTTATATTTCTTTTCACACCCTGAAGAGAATTGGGAGGGAAGGCATATCCCGAGGAACTGTGTAGAAGAGAAGGGGACGATTCCTTGTGTTGGGTGTGTAGGTGTTGGGAAATCCAAGCTAGTTCTTGTCTAGGTGTCCATAGCTCTATGGTTGATCTCACTTGCTTAGCAATTCAACCTTTCCACCTCCTTGGCAGCCTAATAAACCCAGATGATGTTTTGGCTTGGTTGAATTTTGATATGTCTTTGGTTGTGTGTGAGCCTGTTATTATTCCCTTATTCCTTATGGGAATCATTCCCAGCTCAAGGATGGCATTGGTGTTGAGAGATTAATGAGCCCGTTGGCCTATGTTTGGGTGGAATGTTGCAGTGACATAGCTAGTTCCGAGACAACTCTTTTTCAAGATAAGTATTCTCGTGTGTTTAATCTCTGCAATGTATTTAATTGATAATTTATCATGGACACGATGAATGCTGCTTGTTTTATGAATTATGAACAGGATGAATGTTTTGAATAAAATTAATTTTCTTCCGCTGTAGATTGCAAGCATTATGCTTCTCTGTATGTTTTTATTTTCAAAGCAATTTTTGTTTATGTTCATGGGGCTTAGATTGCCCAGTCTGATAGATTAGCAACAGTTAGATTGTGTCCTCTCCATCGTCGAGATGAGGGGAGGGGACATGACAGTACTTGTCAATTTGTTGCTTCTTGAATTAAGACTGGAAGTATGGAATGTGTATAAAATGATAATACCAGTTCTTAGCTTGTATGAATGTGCTGCTTATGAAGTGTTGTAATACCCATACTCCTTTTTTATTGGCTATGATAGCATGGGTTATGAAGGCTACTCATGGAAAATCCCCTTTCTCTGGCTTAGATAACTGTGGTTGCTTTTGATATTCCTTAGTTTTACCCAAGAAAACATAGAGAAAAAATAACTCTAAACCTTGGGCCAAAAGGCCTCATTAGAGGACATTTCAACTCAAAATGGGCCTTTTAACTTTAACTCAAATTCCATGTCATCGTGTGTTACCCAATGAACTTGCTTTAAATTTGAAATACCGTATAGGTCTTAAACACTTTTTTAATATAAATTTGGGGATAGGTATCATAAAAAAACTAGATTTTTTGTTTGTATTTTCAACATATCTCCCCGTGTTTTTACTCAGATTTCGATTGGGAGAGCTCATTGGATGCGGAATTAAATTCCGCATCCAACGAGTACCCACTTGGCATACTTTTGATGGACTGGGCTACCCCAAAAACAAGAAATACCTGAAAAATTGTGATGATGATGTCATAATCATGTTTTTTCAGGTATTTCTTGTTTTTGGGGTAGTGGGGTCCATCAAAAATATGTCGAATGAGTACTCATTGGATGTGGAATTTAATTCCACATCCAATGAGCTCTCTTGATAAAAATTTGAGTAAAAACATGGGGAGATATGTCAAAAATACAAACAAAAAAGTAGTTTTTTTCTTTTTTCCCTCCAAAATTAATAAATATTATTTTATTAATTTTTTTTAGGAGGCCCATTTTGAGTTGAAATTTCCTCTAATGGCAGAAGCTTGTTTAAGTGATTAAACTAAGTGCTTCCACAATCTGCAATCCACATTGTGGAAGCGAAATTGCGAAAGGGTAAACTTCACATCAGAATATGTACTTTCTACAATCTGCAATCTGCATGGAGGAAGCGAAATTGCAGAAAGGTAAAATCGTGAAGGATTATGAGCTTTCCACAATCCAAAATCCCCATTATGGAAGAGGAATTGTGAAAGGGTAAAAATGGTAATGGATGACGTGATTTCTACAATTTGCAATCTGCATTGCGGAAGCAGGATTGCAGAAGGGTGAAATCATAGCGAAGTTAGGCATTTTCATAGTTTGTAGTCCACATTGAGTAATGTGGAATGTGGAAGGTGGAAAGAAAATATAAGGAAACATGGGCTTTCCGTAATCCACATTGCGGAATGCAGAAAGTAAAAAAGGAAAATATAAGAAACATGGGATTTCTGCAATCCGCAAACCTCATTGCAGAATGCAAAATGCGGAAAGTAAAAATGAAGATATCAAGGAATAAGGTTCTTCCGCAACCCGCAATCCGCATTTCATAATGCGGAATGTGGAGAGTGAATGAAAATATAAAGGAAATATGAGGTTTCGAAAACCTGAAATCTACATTGCGGAAGGGACTTTAATTGTGGAAGGACTAATCATTGTGGAAAGGAATTTTAATTTATAGAAAATACTATTAATGGTGGAAAATATTTTAAACTTAAGTTTTTTATTTCAACCAATTGAGGAGTTAGGATAAAGACCTTGTAAAGCATCTTTTGAATCTTGTGCTTTACCATTAGGTTGGATCTGTGTCAGGGAATGAATACAAGGGTTTATGACTAATGGCATGTATTTGTATATAAGGAAAAAAAACGAATATGCATTTTTGGTAGGTTATATGGGTATGTTACATATGGTATCGGAGCTACAGGTTTCAACCTTGTCGCCTTTTGGGAACATATACTTTCGCTGAAGCACACCAAGGTAATAATTATCTTTTGCTAAATGAATCCTGGATAATGTATGTTGTTTGTGTATACAAATTGATGGATTTTGATGCATGAGTTTTAATGGATGTATGGTTTCAGGAGATAAATGTTTGTTGATCTCCATGAAGGGGTTGATAGATTACTATGCGTAGAACACATGAGTAACTAAAAACTACGTTAAATGATCATGTTAAGGATCGATGTTTCCTTGTAAAGGTCTTGTATAAAGAAAGCTGAGAAAAAATAAGGAAGAGCTCAGTAAAGTCGGAGAGAATGATTGATCGAGTTCTTCTAATCAATCCACACCAAGGTTGCATTTGACACAAATTGGACGATCTAGTTTAAAGGAGAAGAGATGGATCTACGATGGGAAATAACCACAAAGTAAACATGAACGTGAGATAAGAGATCCGCAGGGATACGTGAAGTCCCGCTGGAGATACTATATCGATGAACGAGATCAAGGCTGCAAGAGATTTGACGCCCTAGAAGAATTATGCAAGAGAAAGGTGTAAGAAAGATAATAGATCCACAGGGATCAGGTGGGTCCCTCATTTGATCTCATATTAACGATCCAAAAAAATCTGCCTGAAATCAACGACTGTGAAGAATTGCGAGCGGAATCTTGCTGAAGGAAATTGCAGAAGTTTAACTTTGGGAAAATTTGGATCCGCAATCCATAATCCACAATCTGTAACAATGCGGAAGGAAATTTGTGGAATTTCAACTTTGGGAAAAGTTGGATACGCAATCCACAACTTTGTGGAAATACTTAGTTGCAGAGAGACTAAAGTTGCAGAACCAATCCTGCAAGAAGCTAGCTACGGAACCAAGACTGTGGAAACAGGGCCCCACCACAGTTGGAAGAAGGAATATTTGGGCCAAGAAGCCAAATTACGGACTTCTAATTAACGTACAAGCTAAGTCTTAACGAAGGTACTGGCAGAATGCCCCAAGGGGAGAGTTTCCACCCCACATACTATTGCATGGAACCCGAGTTGTTGTGCTATATATGCACTTCACAGAAAAACTATAAAAGAAATAAACTGGACCAACTATTATGTGAAAAAGGAGTTTCCTGCTATGATAAGGATTTGGAAAGGAAAAACTCCTCAACTCTTCTCTTGCTGATATATTTATATATATTTTTTATGAATTCCATATACATACGTTTTGGCATAGGAGTGCTGCAAAGGAAAGAGATTAGATAGGTCAGATGCATATGCACTAGTGGGAATACTAATAGATATGGCATAGTGCAAGTGAAGATATTTTTGCATGCATATAATATTGCATAGTGGTAAAAGTAGTGAATTTTTACATATGCAATAAACCACTAATGATAATTATTGTTGTCTATGATATTATGGTTGATGGTAATGGTTGTAGGACCAAAGACAATAGAAGCATGGTTGAATATGTTGGTGATATCATTACATGTGACCAATAGCCTTGTGAAGAAAGGCTAGTACAACAAATCTATGATCAATAGGTTGGTGTTAGGGTTGTGTAGCCCCTGGTAAGAGACCAATCAATCAGGTAACATCTAGAATCAATGTGATTCATTTTATACTAGGAAATGCTAGCAATATGCTGCCATTGATTAAATCCATTGCATTTATGGTGGACCATGGTAGATAATTGATAACGTCAAGAGCGTGCTATGTAAGAAGTTGGAAAAATTTATACTAAAATGCTTTAATATGCTAATTATATTGGTATGAGAATTTCCAGTTGTGAAAATAATATATTTGTGATAGATGGAAAAGATCATTGGTGAAAAATATTAATGCTATACAAAACAATGATATAAATACTGTGATTTATTACAGGTGGAATAGTTGCACGTACCCAAACTTGGTAATGGTAGTAATACGACAAGGATATTCTGTGTTTAAAGTTGAGGAAATTGTATGAGGAGGGGATGTACTTGGGGTACATGGATTCCAGAAGGATTTACTTACGGTACATAACTTGCCCCCCCCCTCGAGCCATCTAGGCACCAGTAAGCATCCTATGGGGACGCCTAGGTTTAGGACTGTTGGTTAGACTTCTTTCCACACACATTCATGCCACATAAGGGGACTGTCACGAGGGTGGGGGATCAATGAAGATAATAGCCCCTAGGTATTATGGTTTCTAGAACAGAAGCGCTTGAGCTTGGTGAGCACCTAAAGGAGGTGTAGGCTCTTAAGACATAGCTGCCATTGAGCACCCAAAAGAGGTGTTAGGCTCTGGAGCAGAGCTTCCAGATATCGGTTGAGTAATATATATACAGGTTGAGGAGGCCTACATGCGAACCTGTAGTTTCATGAGGAGATGACCCTCGTGTATATATATTTAGATCATAATTTCTTGAGGATTTCCACTCTAAGTGCTGGGATTAAGGGAAAACATGTAAGTCAAATGTTTTATCACATGGTGGTGACAGGATTTGGGTACAACAGAATGCCCCCCAAAGTGTGAGTCTTAGAGGGATACGATAAACGAGAGCTTTGAGAGAACAAGTTGTCGCTTCGAGGTGAAAATGTCTGCTCTATCGGAGCATATCGTCAAGTAGGCATTTGTAGTACATCAATATTTTTTCCTCATAGACACAACTAACCAACTCATGGCTGTAGACCAATACAAGGCAGATCCATGGGAGGAATAAACAAGCATGGCTACTAGAATACGGCGTAGATCCATGTGATAGAGGACTCAAATTTGGACATATCTACGAGACATACAATGTATATCTATGTCATCCAGACACAAATTTGAGCATATCCACGACCATACAAATGTGGATCCATGCTAGATATACAAAACTCCATTGCAACCTGGGGAAAAGCAATGAGTGCTTTAGCAAATACCCAGGGTCTTCGTCTCGTTTTCCACAAAGTATGATTCTATCCATGTGATTACAATGATATGAAGTCAAACATGGTAGAAACCACTTTATTACCAGCCAATGATGTGAACCATTAACAAGTGCAAGGGAGATCACCATTGATGTCAATGATTCCCAAGGTACCCTAATACAATCTACTGAGTGTGAATAGATGTCCTGATGTTGAACACCCAGTCGATTCTATCGATCAAAGGTCAATGATGTGAACCTATGTCGAGAGAGAGAGAATCTGTCATTAAGGCATACAGATCTCAAGGTACTAAGTTTTTGTTTCTAAGACTATTTCCTAGATGATGAGCTGATGTCGACGAGGATAGTCTCGTCAAAGGAGGGCCATGATGAGTCCCACATCGATGACACGAAACTTAGAACATAGTTCTGGAATGATGTGAATGTAGTAACCATAGGAATGACTCAAAAGTACTGACACAGAGACCATTTTGACTGCAGAGAAAAAACTTCTTCAACTTCCCTTTGAACATTGAGCGGAACGACAAAAGACTTGGAAGCATGACTAAACGAGACAAACACACATTGCAACAGTGGACAATGCATTCTTTTTAAAGAATCAAAGGAGTGGCATGACTCATGAAAGTGGGTCATCATGGAGATCAGCTGAATACCCAATTGACTGAAATGATATGCAGATAAGTGCCATGTTCAAAGGTAATGAAAAACTACTGCCATTTACTTGCAAAAATGTTTCCCTTCCCATTTTCCCCATCATGGTTGATGAGTGCCTCTTTTCGGTTTTACGAGTTCAAAGAGGGTAACAAACACTCGGTATAGCTTGTCTGAAGACAAGTCCAAAATCATATGTTTTACGAACCTAAGAGAGGAGGGGTTCGTTCCCAAAAACGAGTCTCTCAATGTTTAATTTAATAAGTCCAATGAAAGAAAACTCGGTATCGTTCATATTTAGAGAGTCTAAACAACCAAGGAAGAAGAATCCAAAGGGTCATTTTTCGTATGATTTAGTCCCTAAGGCCCGAAAAAGTGTAAAATCATGCCTTAGAGAACTCTTCCAGTCATGGTTGGCTGAAGTGTTGCTTTTTCGTAAATATTCTAACCGAACCGAAAAATAGATAACCTACCATCGTAGAGATGACTCTTCAAATGCTTTAATGAGTGTGAAGAAGACAATATCGCTCGACAATCTTTTCGTATTTAAGGATCCCAAAAATAGTTTAAAGAAGACTCCATTAGGTCTCTTTTCACTATGAGAGATTTTACAAGCCTGAAAAGAATCAGAAACAGACTCGGACCTTTGATACTGAGTTTCGATAGCGTGGCCAAAGTGTCACGATAAACGCTCAACGACTTTTTCCGTTTTATGGTAATACGAAAAATTCAAAAACGAACTCCCAAGACTTTATTGCTACTGTTCTTCTATCCCGCAATGACTCAAAACAAGTGCTAAATGCACCAATAACTAACATTAAGGGATTACGTCAGATAAATTTCGAGTAATAAGTGATTTTAAATCAAAACTATAGCATGTCAAACCCAAAAATGTGTATAAAAGTCATGTAAATAGTGAAAAATCAAATCATTTTACTATTTAACCATAGTGGAGAGCATTTGGAGCAATTTCCTAGTTAGATCTTCAGTTGCTGATATCGAGAGTTTTCACCATCGGATTCGAGCGTTGTCAGTTCCAGGTAATAATTTAGACCCTACTCTTCATTTTCATAGTCTCAAATTTGATTTTGGATGGTGTTTTGGGCTTGTATGGCAAGCCATAAAACCATGGGAATGGGCACCACTCTTATCCCTTGCAGGATACGTGGTACCTCACTATAACCACGCCAAAAACAAAGCGTACAGGCGGTGCCACCGCCTGTCTTCAATGACGCATAGGCGGTGCTAGCCATGAAGATGTAAAATTGTTGGCACAAGAAAAACTAGATCATTTGTTTGGATTAAAATGATTAAGAATGATTCTAATAGGTGTTATGGTTGTTTTTGGCAGGCTCTTACTGATAAAAAATGGTGATATGTAAGGAAAGAAAACATGATAACGATGATGCTTTTGATGAAAGGAATGTGGGTTGCATAGCCGCATTACGAGACTATGGACTCCTAAAATTCTTTTGGACATCTAGTATGGTATCACACAAGCGGTTGCTTGAGCATATACTCCGGATGTGGAATTGGGAGCAACAACACTTTGAGATTGGGGCTCATATTCTGACAGTAGAGGTAGAGGATATCTACTTCTTGATTGGGATTTTGAGATGGGGTTCCCCCACCTCGCTGATAGGTTCTCGAGGAGGGGATATTACCACACAAGATTTGATAGAACGTCACTGTATCCCAGGGACGAAGACATCAGGGAAGAAAATCCCCATAAAGGTAGTGATGAACGGACCTCTACGAACTGTCTTGTTTATGATACAGAGAGTGGCGGGAATCCAGGGAGTGCACCGGGCTTCTATGGCACACATGCTTTATGCCATAGATTCCATGGCACCTACAGTATTCAATTGGTCGAAAGCCCTACTTTCGATATTCAAGGACTAGCTGACTAAGTGTCGACAAGGGGAACTGAAGTAGTTCAGATTTGGTTCCATTCTAGCGTGCTTCTTCTTCGAGTGGGTACCACAAATGAGACCCAAGGTGGTCTTTACAGAGCTGAGAGTGCAGGAGCCTCGCATGTAGAGGTGGGTCCAGATTATGGCCCGTACCAGAGCGGGAAAGGGGAAGGTGAAGTTTAGTGACCCGTTCTTTCGATGGCTCAGAGATCAGATCCTCATGGTGGAGGATTATGCTTATGCAGGTATGAACTTCAGCGGAGACCCTGACTTACCACTCCCACTTGGTGGACAGTGGAGTGACCTCGGTAAGAAGCAAGAAACCCTAAAATGGACATAGTGTTTTTATGTTTTTCAATGTTTTATATTTTTTATGTTAAGTAACAAGACCTAAATATTTTCATGCAGACGTTGGAGCAGCACGACTTGGGGGAGCTTCCCTGTTGGATAGACGAGCTAGAGCCTACTTTGTACCGCATTTCGATGATGTGACCGGGGAGTTAGGGGAAAACCTGGAGAGGTTGACCTTAGACATCCCTAATGCTTCCATTGATGACCTCCCTCTGAGGTATCAGAGACCTATGATAGGGGTACCGAGTCATTTTAGTAGACTGCTACGTAGAGTAGCCCGAGTAGTGATGTGCTACCACGAGCATCACTAGACGTTGTATGTAAGAGATATCTACTGAAAGCTAACAGCTTCAGGATTTTGTATGGTGATTTTTGCCTGAAATCCTACATGCTTAAGATGAGGTCTTGTGACCTATTTTTGTAAACATTTTCATATATATATATATATATATATACAAAATTTTACCTGGTGTTTATATGTCTCAAATGGTGGATGTATTTTACATGAGTTTTATGTTTCTTTAATTGTTTATTTACAATGAACCATGTTTTATTTTAATGTCATGAACGGGCAATATGCCAATCTAGGATGTAATTAGCTAATGAGTCAACAACTACATTATGTTCCCTGGGGATACGCCTATAAGTGATGGTTTCAAATGACCTTTCTAATAAGAGTACCCTCTAGAAGAGGTAGAGAAGCACATGATTTCTAATGGTATAAACATGGTTTAGATGACAAAACACAAATTGTGAGTCCATCAAGACTACCAGATTGAGAACATCTTGGGAGACAACTTCAGTCAAAAGACCTATGACTGCTCGATACTCAGTGATGTTGTTGGTAGCGGGACCAGTACAAACTGCTCTTGAACTGACCAAATCTTCAGCAGGGGAATAGAGGACCAAAGAAGCTGAGGCGAGATTCGAGGTGTGGCAGCAAGCACCATCAGCGAAGCCATAGAAAGCCATCTATTCTACAAGACCAAAACATGGTATAAACAGATGCGGACACTAAACTTAAAACCATATTGAAAATAATAAAAACACACTAAAAGTCAAGCAATATACATACATA
Source organism: Pseudotsuga menziesii (assembly GCA_001517045.1). Taxonomy (NCBI): domain Eukaryota; kingdom Viridiplantae; phylum Streptophyta; class Pinopsida; order Pinales; family Pinaceae; genus Pseudotsuga; species Pseudotsuga menziesii. The sequence continues at coordinate 81,045 of LPNX010838308.1, read as the reverse complement.
CAAGATACTATCCAAGAAATACCTAGGCATAGTACCTCTTTAGGTACAACCCATTGCGAGGTTTCCCTAAAGGGATTCCATCGTAGTCAACAAGCTTATAGACCCCTTTCTCTAAAACTTTAGAAATGACAAAAGGACTATACCACATGGACTCGAACTTTCCTTTCCCTAGTTTGTCATATCTCTGGTCGTAAGTCAAAACTAGGTCACCCTCGTTAAAGGCACGAGGTTGTATGGATTTATCATATTGTGCCTTAATGCGTTTCTTATGTGCCTCATTAGCCAAGGCAGCATCTCTTCGAGTCTCATCAAGGTTTTTCAAGTACAAAAATCTCTCTTCCTCTGCGGAAGTGTCTGGGAGAACTTCGACGACAAGTTGTAAGGATGGAATCTAACATTGAATTGGTAAGACAACTTCGAGTCCATAGACTAGCTGGAAAGGCATGAAACTAGTAGTTGTTTTCACTGAAGTCCTATAAGTCCAAAGAGCAGAGAAACGAATGTGGTGCCAGTTGGATTTATGATCTCCAACCATCTGACAAAGCATAGTTTTCAAAACTTTGTTAATGGCCTCTACCTGACCATTAGCTTGTGGATAATACGGTGTAGAGTTTTCATGGCGAAAACCTAGCTTGACACTCAGTTCCTCCATCATTTGATTATGGAAATGTGATCCGTGATCAGTAACAATGGACAATGGGACTCCAAATCTAGCTATGATATGATTGAACAGGAAGAGAGCGGCAGTCTTACCATCTTTTGCATATGTAGGCATGGCCTCATCCCATTTTGTAAAATAGTCAATGGCTACGAGGATGTAATCATGTCCCTGTTGATGTAATTGTAACTTCGGAATGTATTCACTTGTATTTCTTATCTATTGTAACCCGATGTTCATTCCGAGATGTATTTTAATGTATTTGAGTCATGTCATGTCCTGATGTTCCGATTGGGAAGTTTCTATAATGAGAAAGTCATGTCAAGTCATTGTTGGTAACCCTCTTATTGGTCAAGGGTTAAAGTCCCCATAGTTGTGGGGCCCTTGGGTTATTAGACTATGCTAGTGAAGTCGGCCCTAGGTGAGTCATTGTATGTCGGGGCAATAGTCCCCACCATTGTGTTACCCTCCTATTAGTTAGAGGAGGCAAAGTCCCCACAAGTGGTGGGGCACTAGGGTTATTAGACACTCCTAGAGATGTCGGCTCTAGTAAGTAATTGTTAAGTAAGGCCGACATGTTGGAGTGCACTTCAAGTGAATGGAAGAATATAAATAGAGAGTGAGAGCCTCTCTATTTATATCACTTGCAACACACATCACTCGCTCACTCAAGTATGGCGCATTAGTGAGGAAGTAAATACACTGGGACTAGACAAGACGAAGACTACTGCTGTCGGAAGTGCATCTTACTGTTTTGGGCTTTTACTGTTTTGGTGTTGATTCTATCTCTGAGGAAGTTGCGGGGTTTTCTCCTTTATGGTTTCCCCGAGGAAAACTCTTTGTGTCTCTTGTCTCTTGTGATGTGCTTATGTTTTATTGCTGTGCTTGTTATTCTCTCAGTGAAAAGATCCTAAGATCATAATGCTAGCTTATATGATGAAAAAAACTAACAGTCCCCCGACTGAGGTAGGCTTACAATGTATAAAATGAATCCCCCATTTGGAAAATAGGCCAAAGGCAATGACGGGGTGTAGCAGAGCAAGATGTGAGCACTTTTGGGGATAAAAATGTTGATAAGGTGGGCATTTCTTAACAACCTCATGACAATCTTTAAAGATTGAAGGCCATAAATAGCCAGCATGAAGGATTTTCTGGGTTGTAGCCATCCCAGATAAATGACCGCCATATGCTCTAGAGTGGCAATCATTCAACACATGTTCATCCTCCTCATGGGTGAGGCATTGCCGAAGAATATAATCAATCCCATGTCTATACAAGGTATCATTCAGGATGAGGTAGTATTTCGTGTGGTGACGGATACAACGACGATCATCACGGGATAGATGTGGCTCAAATCTTTGTGTTTGGAGATAAATAAGCATATCTCCATACCATGGGTCAGTAGTGCTTATCAAGAACATAAATTCATCGATAAATGAATCACTGGGCTCAGATTCCATTGAAGCATAGGGAAGATCACACATGAGCTTAGCAAAGACCAAGGATTTCTTTGAAGTGGCTTTGGCAAATTCTAGATCAAACTCCTATAGTATGACTATCCATCGGGAGTACTTGCCCCCGAGCACCTGATGAGTCAAGATGTAATACATAGGGTTCTAGTCTGCCAGTACAGTGGTTGTGCGGAGCAAAATGTAGTGACAAAATTTTTGTACAACAATGACTGTGGCCAATGCTAACTTCTCCATGCATGAATATTGGGATTTAGAAACCATACGATTCTTACTGGCATAGTAAATCACGTGCTCCTGGTCATTGGGATTTTCCTGCACCAAAACCATAGCGATGGTAGTAGCGAAGGTAGCAATATACAAGAGAAAGTCCTTTGAATAATTTGGGGGGTGTATCATGGGTGAATGAGTCAGAGCGTGTTTGAGATTATCAAAGGTGCATTGGGATTGGTTCTCCCAGAAGAACGAGGTGTCCTTCTTGAGGAGACGCATATAACCGTGTGTTTTCTCTACAAAATTACAGACGAAACGGTGGAGAAATTTTGCCTTCCCTTGCAAAATTTGGAGTTCGAGAAGATTGGTTGGGGCTGGTAGAGCTAAAATGGAGGCAATTTTCAAAGGGTTTATCTGAATGCCATCCTTAGAGACCACAAAACCTAATAGATGTACCGTCTCAACACAAAAGCACATTTATGCGGATTGAGCTGTATATTATAATGACGACATCTCAGAAAAATATCTCTAAGATGACCAGGAATATTTCACCTTCTACGGACAGAAGCTGATCCTCTGGTCTGAATGGTTCAGATCCAGAACAAATGAGTGAACAATAAAGGATGAAGACCTTCCCTGGATTTCGTAGACACCTGTAATTTTGCTTCGATAGTGAACCTATGTACCTGCAAACTGATCAAACATGCAAACACATCAAAGCTACTAGAAAATCATCTACTTATCCATATTAGTGACTAAGGAATATAACAACATGTACATGCAAAATCAAAACAACAGTAATATGGGATGGAAATCATCTTTGCATTAAGATGTATGGATAAGTTTACAACCAATTAAGCCTTAGTGTCAACATGCATCTCCATGAGACAAACACTTCATCCCCATAAGCTCCAACTTTTCTCTCTATGCTCCCCAATGGCTTGGGCCAAGTGGTCAATCCAACAACATAACAATACCTCTATAGTTCTCCCCTCAACCATGGACATGAGCTTTTATTTATAAGGCTCAATGGATAGGAATGGTTGAGAGCTTTGTGGATGAGGTGGCCTCTAAGATCCTATGATGGGGGATCTTGAGCTCAACTGACCCACAATGATAGGGATAAGAGTGGACATGAGGCTCATGATATAGAAGCCTCGAGAAACTTCTCTTTTTCCCATTTTACCCAGGGTACCACTTTTCTCCTCCTATGACAGAGTGGTTTAGATAAGAAACGCCTATGGACTAAAGGCCACAGGCAGTGGCACCACTTATGGTAAATAAGATGCAAGAGGTGCGAGAAAGGTACCTCTCATGGTTCATAGGGAAAGCGTGGTGCTAAGTTTTTTCAAGTAGAATTGGAATACAACATGGGATTTCCACTCTAAGTGCTAGGATTAAGGGCAAACATGTAAGTCAAATTTCTTATCACATGGTGGTGATAGGATTTGGGTACAACAGAATTCCCCCCAAAGCGTGAGTCTTAGAGGGATATGATAAATGAGAGCTTTTAGAGAAGAAGTTGTCTCTTTGAGGTGAAAATGTCATCTCAATCGGAGCATATTGTCAAGTAGGTATCTGTAGTACATCAATGTTTTTGACTCATAGACAAAAGTAACCAGCTCATGGCTGTAGACCAATACAAGGCAGATCCATGGGAGGAACTGAGTGCCAAGCTAAGTTTTCACCATGAAAACTCTATGCCATATTATCCACAAGCTAATGGTCAAGTAGAGGCCATTAACAAAGTTTTGAAAACTATGCTTCGTCGGATGGTTGGAGATCATAAATCCAACTGGCACCACATTCTTTTCTCCACTCTTTGGGCTTATAGGACTTTGGTGAAAACAGCTACTGGTTTCACACCTTTCTATCTTGTCTATGGACTTGAAGCTGTCTTACCGATTCAATGTCAGATTCCATCCTTACAACTTGCCGTCGAACTTCTTCCAGACACTTCTGCAGAGGAAGAGAGATTTTTGTACTTGAACAACCTTGACGAGACTCAGAGAGATGATGCCTTGGTTAATGAGGCACATAAGAAATGCGTCAAGGCGTAGTATGATAAATCCGTCCAACCTCGTTCCTTTAATGAGGGTGACCTAGTTTTGAATTATGACTAGAGATATGACCAACTAGAGAAAGGAAAGTTCGAGTCCATGTGGTACAGTCCTTTTGTCATTTCTAAATTTTTAGAGAAAGGGGCCTACGAACTCATTGAATATGATGGAATCCCTCTAGGGAAACCTCGCAATGGGTTGTACCTGAACAGGTACTATGCCTAGGTATTTCTTGGATAGTATCTTGTATATATGTATATTGCTTGACTTTCAGTGTGCTTTTAGTATTTTCAATATGGTTTTGAGTTTAGTGTCCACATCTGCTTATACCATGTTTTTGTCATCTAGAGCAGATAGTTTTCTATGGCTTCGCTAATGGTGCTTGGCGCTAGACCTTGAATCTTTCCTGAGCTACTTGGGTCCTCTATTCCCCGACTGAATATTTCGTCAGTTTAGGAGTGGTTTGTATTGGTCCTGCTACCAACAACATCGCTGAGTATTGAGCAGTCATAGGTCTTTTGACTAAAGCTGTCTCCCAAGATGTTCGCAATCCAGTAGTCTTGATGGACTCAAAACTTGTGGTTTGTCATCTAAACCATGTTTATACCATTAGAAATCTTGTGCTTCTCTGCCTCTTCCGAAGGGTATGCTTGTTAGAAAGGTCATTTGAAACCATCACTTATAAGCATATCCCTAGGGAACATAATGTAGTTGTTGACTCATTAGCTAATTACATCCTAGATTGGGATATTGCCCGTTCATGACGTTAAAATCAAACATGGTTCATTGTAAATGAACAATTAAAGACACATAAAACTCATGTAAAATACATATACCATTTGAGACATATAAACACCAGGTAAAAGTTTGTTTGTATATATATATATATATGAACATGTTTACAAAAAATAAGTCACGAGACCTCATCTGAATCATGTAGGCTTTCAGGAAAAAATCACCATACAAAATCCTGAAGCTATCAGCTCTCAGTGGATATCTCATGCATACAACGTCTAGTGATGGTCGTGGTAGCACATCACTGCCAAACAATATGAGGATGGCCTCATGGTTGCGAAATATAATTTAGGTAGGAGACAGAATTGTGAATTCATATTTTGAATTGATTACCAATGTTATTGATTGTTAGATGTTTAGGAAACATGTCAGGTGAGATACTGCAGAAAACCAGTTATTATGGTATACAGGAGACAAACAAAGGACAAGGACCTTATGGTTTACAAATTATGAATGAAATAGGTTTACAAATTTATGGTTGAAATTTTCTTTATGATGACCTCTCATGTGAATTGTATGCTTGTATGTCATGCATACAAGATAAGGAAAACATGCCTTGGGTAAAATGTTGACTATTGAACTGAAAAGGCCAATAGGTATACAAATGTTTAGCATCTTCTTGCTGATTTTATGTGATTATACATGCATGTTGTTGCTGATTGAAAATTGTTAATTTCAAAGGAGATGCACCAACCTCCTTATGTAAGACACCCTCGTTACCCAAAGATGATAACAACCCTCAAAAAGCAATTCTTTTGTCGAGATTAAAGGTATATTTGATTTTTTATCTATCTAAAAACTTGGAATACCAACAGGTGAAGGAAAAATAAGGACATCCAGTAGTTTTGTTACAAACTTTTCCCGTTCCTGAATGGAAATGGGAGGTAATATCCTTGGATTTCATCAGAGGTTTGCCATTAACACAGAGATAATTCAATTATGGTTTTAGTAGTAGAATAAGTTAAGAAAGTTTTCTCTTCTACTCCTATAAATTCAACTTATGGAGCTCTTAACATTGCAGAGATACCCCCTGAAAGAGGTATTCCGATTTTATGGAGTACCAAGGAAGGTAATTTTCTAACCAGGATGTAAATTTACATCAAACGCTTTGAAAATATTTGTCTGCAGGATTACAGACCAAGATGAGACAGATGGACCAACAAAATGAACAAGTCAAGTCATCAAAGACATGCTAAAGTTTGGATTCTGTATGCAAGGCTAGACAAGAATAAAACAATACTTAGGAATTAAAGGGAGTTACTGCGAAAGAAGCACCCCGTTTTATGTCCAAAAGATACAGAAGAAAATTAAGAACACTATGGACAGTTTTGCAGTAAGGGGGTGAGGATGTAATATCCCCCAACAGACAAATATTTTATGTAATATTTTAGGTTACTATCTTATTGTTTTAATATTGGCTGGTTCTTGAAACCACTAACATTTCTTTTGATGAAACAATGAATGATGGGGACAACCATGTTAAATGAGTAAACTATGTGTGCAAGAGTGAGGAAAGCTTTAAGGGTTAACCTTAGAAAAGTACACCAGGCACCGGAACACCATGATGGCGTGGGGTACACCCTGGAGAAAGGAGAACCGTAGTGGTTGATGGGGATTCTGCCGGGAATGTACTATAGCTGCAAAAGACCTAGAATCAAAACTATAAAGAGGGGATACGTGAGGAGGTAGGGGCTACGAAGTATGTGTGATGGAAGAAACCCTTACGGGTGAATATTCCCTTCGTAGGAAATGGTTTTCGCATTGAGAAACTGGATCTGAGGTTGGACACCTTCCCTCTCGGCACACATAGTTTAGCTCGGGGGTGATTAAGGACAGAGAAAATATGTGCCTAATCTATGGTTGGGTGGAACGTTGTTGTTTCCCTTTCATTGTGGCTAGTGTTACAAATAGGTTCCATTACTGGGTTTTGTTTTCTACAAATATATTGAGATCAGGGTATGTCTATACATGTGCTAATAGGTGTTTCAATGTTAATGAAATGATAAATACTAGTTTTAGGTTATTGATGAAATTGTTTCTTAAGAGATGGGATATGCTCATACTCTATTCTGAATGAATGTGAAATGCATTTGGTAATATGGTTGCTTTAAGGGTATAGTAATGTTTCTCTAAGGAATTAATTGAATGATGTGTGGTTCCTTGGTTAATTCCTAGTGTAAGAGACCCCTGGTAGGGAAGTCGAGATGCTCTATTCGGTTAAGATGTTTAAGTCTTACATCCTAATGAGTTCCCAATATACCAGTTTTATATGCATACAATGTGGTTTACTAATAGTTATTGTTGTGTTTTAAGAACCAGAACATGCATATGTTGCCTGTGTCCTAATATTTGGAACATGTTCTAGTTGCTGGAAGGTTTTGGGTTTTGGTAAAATGTTGTTGTGTTTAGATATTTAGTTTTATTAGATATGGAAGTATCGTTTCAAGGAAACATTGTTTGAATGATGGTTCCTTGCATTGGTAAAATGGTAACTCAAATAGTGAAATATTGTTCCTGCAAGGAGTTAGTTGTATGTTGTAGGAATTCCTTTGATTCAATGAGATCAAGGCATGTTTGTAGGTATACAAATGTATGTTTCCATGTTGATGAAATGATAAAGAATAAGACTTAAGTCTGTTAATGAAATCATTTCTTAGGAACTGGTGTATTACTCCTGCTTGGCTGAGGATTTGTGACTGTAGTTAGTTATATGGATTCTCGAGTACAATAGCCATGCTCTATTCCAAAGGTTGGAGGTTTCCCCTTGGTTACATAGAATTTCTAATTGTTGTAAATATGGCTCAGTTACATGGATATTTTGATACGTTGTTAATAACCAGTGGTAAGGGACTTCTATAAGAAGTCTAAGCGCTGACTGGGTTAAACCCTTCCCAACTTAGGGAAGCCCCCTATGTAATACCTTAACTCCAAGGGAGGGTAAAACTGTGAAGGGAAGCTTGAATGCTAAATATATTAAGAATTGGCCACTATACGCCACCATAAAATACCTTAATCTAGGCTTGTCTAAGTAACTCATTCATCCTGGAGCCTAGGAAGTGTATTTGCTAGGTTATTGTTATTGCGTTAAGATCCGGGAAAGGGAAAGTGTCATTGCGAGTTTGTTGATTCCTGTATTAAGACCGGAAGTATGAAATGTGTATAAAATGATAATACCAATTCTTAGGATGCATGAATGTGTTTCTTATGAAGTGGTGGAATACCCATGCTCCTTTTTTATTGGCTATGACTACATGGTTTATGAAGGTTACTAATGGAAAATACCCTTTCTCTGGTTTAGATAACTGTGGTTTCTTTTGATATTACTTGGTTTTAACCAAGAAAAAATATAGAAAACTAAGTGTAAACCTTGGGCCAAAAGGCCTGTAAAAGATTGTTTTTGTGATTAACCTAACTTCTTCCGCAATCCCCAATCTGTATTGTGGAAGGGTAAATTTCATATAAGAATATGTACTTTCCGCAATCCGCAATCCGCATGGTGTAAGAGGAATTGCGGAAAGGTAAAATCATGAAGTATTATAATATTTTCGCAATCTGCAATCCACATTATGGAAGAAGAATCACAGAAGGGTAAAAATGGTAATGGATGGCATGGTTTTCGCAATTCGCATTGCGAAAGCAGGATTGCAGAAGGGTGAAATCATAGCAAAGTTAGGAATTTACTTAGTCTGCAATCTACATTGCGTAATGCAGAATGCAGAAGGTGGAAATAAAATATAAGGAAACATGGGATTTCCACAATCCCCAATCTGCATTCCACAATTCAGAATGCGAAAAGTAAAAAAGGAAAATCTAAGAAACATGGCCTTTCTGTAATCTGTAAGATGCATTGCAGAAAGCAGAATGCAGAAAGTGAAAAGGAATATATAAAGGAATAAGGGTTTTCTGCAACCCACAATCTACATTGTGGAATGAAGAATGCTAAGAGTGAATGAGAATATAAGGGAAATATGAGGTTTCTGCAACCCACAATGCGCATTGCAGAATCAAAATTGTGGAAGGCAATTTAATTGCAGAAGGACTAATAATTGTAGAAAGGACTTTTAATTTACAGAAAAAGACAATTAATGTTGGAAAAAATTTTAAACTTAAGGTTTTGATTTCAACCAATTAAGGAGTTAGGATAAAGACCTTGTATGCGTCTTTTGAATACCGTTCTTTACAATTAGCTTAAATGTGTGTCAAGGAATGAACACAACGGTTTATGACTAATTTGAATATGCATTTTTGGTAGGTTATATGGGTATGTTACAATATCCCCTTTTCACTCTTTGTGCAACACTAGAGATATTTCCAAGATCTTATTCGTATATGGGGGATTTTGAGGTACCTTTGGTGCTTTGGAGCTTCGGTATTTGTTAGTCTTCCCATAAGGTAGATATTTCCTGTGGTTATCTGCCTGAGCATTGATTATATTTGGGTGACCTTAGTTTCCTTACCTAGGTATCATAGGGGGTACTTGCAAAGGTTATTCTATGAGTCTCTTGGCCAAGTAGGGGTTGGACAACACAACCTCTTTATGCATTGAAGGTGAGGTCCACTATAATTGGTTACACACCTATGCTTATAGTGTATGGGATTTTTAAGCCTATCCTAGGAGAGACATACCTGCTACATTCGGGAGATCATTTATCCCCCCCTTGGCTTGCTTGCACTTGGCTTAGATTTTCTTAGGAGTGTGCTTTTTGTGTGCTAGTTGGATTTATGGATCACGATTACTTGAGTATATCTATGTTCTATTGATTTCAAGTCCTTTTATGTTCGACATGCCTGATATCACTACTAGTATCCCGTCACCCACACCAGGTCCTATCATAGACCCTGGTGTTGGACCTGGGGGCACCACAACCCCTTACCTTGTTCATAGATTTAGGATTGGTCATATTCCACCCTCTACTCTGTTTGTGGAGGATTTTCACTCCCTTCATCTGGTCTTAACACCAGTGTTCGTTGTCACGGGTGTGGTAGTGGATACGTGAACATTGGGTCTACACCTTACATTCCTTCTTATGTCCCATCATCCACCGCACTGTTTCCTTTGAATGCATTTGTCATGACCGATCCTCCCTATATCCTATAGTTTGGACTCTTTACTGACTGTTTCCAGTTGTTTTGGACTAATATTATTGTCATGTAGGGCCCATTTTTTGTACACTCTCTTTGAGGCTTTGACCCGTTCATTCCCATGACAAGTATAATTTTGAACTAGCATATAGGATAGGATCACATTTTTTCTTTCATTATGCATCGTATTATGACCATGTCGCCTTAAATATAGGTACGAATCCACTTTGTAATGTTACAGAAACATCACACTTCTATTAGAAGTGGCATTATGTAAGTGGTAGAGCCTTCATATTCATGGATTCCCTAGTTAAATCCCTCTTTGCAATTTGGTACCCATGCCGAGATTCTTCCATTAGGTATGGGAGTCCCTTATAGTCTTACCATGTCTTTGAGAAAGAGCCTCATATCCCTCTTGAACTTTATGCTGACCATCTCCCATAGGGACTCCCCTTTTATATCAAGTTGTAATTACATTTCATGTGTTTTTCTTGCCTTATTGAGCTTTATGTCATCTCCTCACTTCAGGGTTATAATCCATATGGCTCAATCTTGTCTCAATCCTAGCCAAGCAGAGCCTTTTATATATCCTTTGCAGCTTGATCATCCCTTACTAGGAGGATACCTTCCCCTAAGTGTCCTTATCTTGCACATGCTTCCTTGCATTGATCGTAGGTATGTTCCACTGCTTGGAACTATTTTTATTTCCTAAGACACTCATATCCTCCTATCTATGTACTATAAGCACTTTTATTCTTTTTCAAGCTTTCTAATCTGAAAAAATTCCAAAAAATTAAAAAAACATAAAAAGTCGGACGAGAAATGATATTAGTTTTTGCAGCTGTTGAGTCATGTTGCCTTCGAATAAAGAACTATATTTCACATTCATTGGTTGGGTTATTAGTATGGATTTAGGATTTGTACTCATTATTCTAATTTTTCTCCATCAACTGGTTATGGTTCCAGTCCCTATGGAGCCTCTATCGATGCCTCCTATTTCACAGAGTTGTCCCAATTTGCATGTCGAGTCTATGTTGTTTATTCAGTCACCATATTCCTTATGCTCTTGTTTGAAGGAAGTTGTAGCATGAGTCACCCATTCCTCAATTATCTTTTCTTTGCATGCCGGCCATTCCCTATATAGTTACTGGTTTTTGCACATCTTGTTCATCTGATTTCTTCCAAATCATCTAGCATTGCTGAGTACCTCATGTTGGTTGATGAGGGATGCATTAATTTCTTGCTTCCAACGAATTCCATTCCATCAAATTTAGATAATATATTCTGGAATAAGATTCTATATTCCATCAAGTGTCTTGAGACTTGCAGTCATCAGTGGAAGGTCCTCTCGCCATCGATAGTTTTTGGAATACATCAATGTCCCCTGATCGATGGATTCTTTCAAGTGTTCGACCTCAACACATCTATTCACCCTTATTGGATTGCACTTTGAACATTGATAGCTCACATCTATTAACAGTATACATAAATGACTGGTAATCAAATGATGATCCATCATGTTCGACCTCGATACCTTTATTCCCATGATGGGACATGTGCTTGTAGCGGTTTGTGTAGAAGACCTCCGATATTGGTGGCATGCCATATATGCTACCTCCTTGATCGTGCCAGTATTCATGAGATATGATCTCTCATGACCATATTCCAATGTATTATCAAATATCTTCATCCATTATGGAGATATTTTTCCCTATATATTGTACGTGGAAATGAACACATGTGACATATGTATATTATGCCTATTCATGGCCATTGTACTCTTATGTATCCATGACTGCTACATGTATATTTGCAGTCACACACTAAGATTTATCATTGTATTGTACTAATGAGTTGCTGATTCTTCCACCTGGGTCTTCATTACTCCACTTCTAGGATGGATATAATGTATTTCGGCCATCATGTTACCCCTATGACCTCACACATTAGGGGTCATTTGTTATAGTTGATATTACCATAGTTGGTATATCACACTTTTATGGAATTCCATATCCCTCTCCAGACTCTTCGGACCCCCTTTGATCATAATATACTTTAATGTTCCAAGAAATACCTTAAAAAATACCTATTTATGGGTATACACAGGTTTTAGCTTAAAAGTCACGTTTACACCCATATTGCTCCACTGTATCCTGCATACATCGAGAAATGTGCATAAAAACAAAAAACAAAAAGGATTTTTCCTCAATGAGTCTCGAATAACTTGACTCTTGTCCTTCCATATGCCTGGAAATGCTCCGACTTGACCCTTCACTACCTATTGAATTACTATATATTGAGCCTCTTGGATGCTTTGAAGGGGGATAACATTTGCGAGAAAGGAAACTATAGTTCATTGTTTCCCCATTTTCTTATGTCTGTGTCAGCATCCCTTTCTCCTTTTGAGCACACATTGTTTCTCTTCCAAGATTTCCATTGCTTTGTAATCTCGCCATTGAGATGGAGGATTGAAGTGGTGGAGGCCCATGTGGAGGACTCAGTTTCTTCGTTTCGATGAGGTGTCGATAGAGTTTGTCACTATTATGTGTATTCATTATTAATGGTGTTAGTGTCAGAAATTGTTCTCAGACTACAAAAGAACAAGCTAACACAATCTCAATAAATCAATTAAGTAAAATAGCTATTCTAGGGTTTTGGTTGTACAGTTTGAAGACAAGAGGGAAAAAAGTCATAAGACTAAAGCAAACACTAAATCACGAGCATTTGAATGAGTAAGATGCATATCATATGAACCATAATCCAAACAGAATAAACACAGTACTGAGTTTTACCCACAGTTAGAAAGCATTTCAAGCATAAAAACCTTAAACAGGAAATGAATATACCAACTGAGTAATTAACACAAATTAGAAATGAAACTAGTCAATAATATAAAGGGAATATAGTTGCATATATTTCATAATTCAGTCATCAAAACACATAAGAGTCTTTACACTTATCTCATAAACCATCCTGATAGCCTCCCCTTGCAACAAAAATCGAACCATTTGTCCGCTTTCAGACTTACATTTATCTTTTTCTTTCACAAAACAGATGCATAACTAAACCCTAACTACTTTTAGGTCATATATCGAATTGTTCAATATAAACTATAATTATGCAAAAATAAAATAAATTTATCAAACTAACTACTAACTGCTCTTCTTTAAAGTACTTTACAAATCTTTTGTTTCTTATGCTAGCAAAGCAATTCCCTCTAATGCTTGAGATTTCCTTCTAGCTTTCAGGTGGTCTGCTTCCAAGTCTGTAACTCTCTTTTTTAACTCATCATTCTACTGATTCAGCTCCTAGAGAGTTTTCCTTAGCTCTGTAAACTGATTCTCCGTTTGTCTTTTTATTTTAAGAGCTTCCTTAGAAACTGTAATCAATTCCTGGTAGTGACTGTTCACTTCTTCCAAGTCTTCTCTAAGTCTCCTATTTGCAGTAACTAATCCATCATTAGTTTCATGCATATATTCAATTTGATGCTTGTATTGCTTCATGCTCCTTTGCAGATTTTCCTTTTGAGAATCAATACATTTACTTTCTGATATTTGTTGCATCCCTTTTGGTGCCCATGGGATTTTTAGCTTCTTGTATATTTCTTCATCCTCCTTCATAAGCTCTGTGAAGGTCACAGGAATCTCTGGATGTTTTTCAGCTTCAACATTGCACTGAACTTCTTCAATTACCTCTTTTTTCTCCATACAAGAACTCTTTATATCATTTTGTTGTTGTTCTTGAATCATCTTATTTCGAACCTCCATGAAAATGTCTGAGATCTTAGCATCAGTGAAGACTGGTTTTTCTTTTGAAACTATTGGTTTTTTACCCTTCATAACTTCTTTGTTGTCATCTTCACTATCTCCCAATTTCTCCTAAGATGATGAATATTCTATTACTATAACCTTTTTCTCAGCCAGTTTTGGATTTAATAGCTTCTTCATGTTTAACCTAAGCTTGTTCTTTGGCCTTGTCTTGGGTCTCCAGACTGCTCCAACCTCTCCTAACATTTTCAGAACCTTCCCTTGATGAGTTATTGAAGTTAATTCAACAACCTTCATTCTTTTCTTTTGTGACACAGTCTCCTCTTCAAAATGACTTTGTATTTCTTATTTAGAATAAACCCTAGTTTCATCAGTAGTAGGAACCCTAGCCTCATCAGATAAGTATTTTTCATCCTCTTCAGAAAGTATTGTAATAGGGCTCTACTTCTGCTCCTTAACATCTTTCTTTACACCTCTATTTGATTCTGCATGTAAAACATCTTCCACTGGCTCAACTTCCTTCATCTTTGACTTTGAAACTCTGCTTTCCTCAACATTAATTCGTTGTCCAAGTTCAATGTTTTCATTTTCCTGATTTGAAGGTTTTTCTGGTTTATCAACTTCTTCATCTTTGATTATGACCTTCTTTTTAAGTTTCTTGATCAAAATCTGACCCTTATCTAACTGTCTCTTCTGAGACTGCTCCTCCGTCTCAGTTTTGAAACCTGACCAAAATAAGAAGTGTTCCCATGTCTTCTCTCTTTTCTGCAATACAGTACTTATGATCAGTTTTATGAGCCCATGGTGAAAAGATGATTGTTTTGTATGATCCTAATGTTCTTTCACCCTACTTGACATCTTCTGTAAGCTTTTCAAAAAGAAGAAAGGGAGATTCATTTTGGATTCATGACTAAGATGTTGAAGGAATCTAAAGTTATACTTAAACACAAAAGGAAATCTCCCCTCACAGGTGATATAGCTTTGTAAGATTTTGATAGGCTCTATCCACTCAGGTTTAAAATTTTGAATAGGTACACCTTTCCCCAATCAGCTACTACACCTGGAAGTAGATATCTCTAAGCATCAAAAGTGAAGGGCACCTTTTTGAACTAGAATTCTCCCTCATCCAGAATTCCTGTTGCTTCTACTAGTAACTCCGTGGTCAGTTTGAACTTCAAAGTATCAAAAGACACTACATCCTTGTCTAAACATTGATCGAATTTGTAAGAAACCTCTGAGTGATAACCTTCAATCTATTCAAAGAACACTAATGACCCTGCTTCTGCAAAAAATTGTGCACAATATGGAAAGTTTTGAACCCAACTTAAGTCTGGGGGTTCTGCCCTACTAGTCTTACCACTCTTTTTCATTTTGAACTATTGTCAAATAGCTTCTGTCAATAAAACCCACTCTGACTGTCTTCAATTTTTTCCAAACTGATAGATAATACTATATAGGGGAACCCTAAAAATATTAAATTGAACTCTTCTCGTTTAAGCTAGTAAATACTTTAATTCCATGACTGAGAATCCATAATTTAGTATTAATTATGCTTAAAAACTAATAATCTGCCATCAATTCGGTCATTAATCCTCTGTTTAGAAAAAAACCACAAATTTATGAACCTTGGTAATCAGTTCACAGCCTACCTATTAAAATGACCATTCAAAGCTGCTGGAAGATTGTTCTCTTGACTCTCAGGTGTCGAATTGCATTCCCCAATCTTCTCTGACCGCTTTGATAGCTCCAAACGACCGCTCCTGAAAGCCCTAATTTTCGCTCTATTTCAAAATTCCGATTACCAAGTGCTGATTTTTCACCACGACCTTCACCTGCTCTACTTGCACTTCAGGGAATAGGTGATTCAAAACACCTTTGTCTCATTATGGTCTGCTATCATTATTCCATCATCTCTGCAAGAACCCTCCACGATTCGCCCTCATGATGATATTTACACCTGTCACAGTGATTATTCTAAAATAATCACATATCAAATCCATCACTCAGTATGATTGACATATTATGTGTGAGAAATCCGAAGAAACTGAACCAGAAATGATGATTTTTAACTTGTGCGACTTTCTTGTAGCGCATATGTGTATTTGTTTTTGGCTAGCACTACAAGAAAGTTTGAGTTAATAATTTGCAAAAATTAAAGTCATGAAAAAGGATTAAACTTGGTTTAGGAACCTTAATCAAGATTTTATGATATTCTTTATACCTTTTAATCCATATAAGCCTTCTATAAGCCCTCTGATTATGAAATCAGACTAAAATTTTCAAAAATAAAACTAAGAAACCAATAATATGAAAGCTTAAAGGGAAAAAATTCAAAATATTCTAAGCAACAAAATTTTCTGGGAGTAAAGAGTAAAACCAAACTTCAAAACATAAACAAATGTATTAAAAGATGGAAAACAAAAACATGACCTAACATCTGGCTCCTGCTGTGGGATGAAGTCCTCCCTGTGAGGCTTCAAGAACCTGTAGCCCAGTGACTTCTGTGCTGCTACCTGCTAGTCTACAAAATTTCCATTGGGTTATGGAGTCCTTATTCTATTATTCACACTGGTATAAATAATGAAAGTCCAGTATCCATATCGCAAACTGTAAAAATACTTGAGGAATAGTCCATTAACTTGATTAGACAATTCCTCACCCTCCAAAGTATGTAGTACAAAAGTATTGTTTTCCAGAAACTTTGATACTATGAAAGGACCAAACAAAAGGTTATCAAACTGTTAGAATAATCAATCCATAGTTAGCTACCTTAGTCATTAATTAATCCATTTTTGTCTTATTTGCCTAGTTTCTATGTTCCATCATATCCAAGTTGTCATCTACACATCCATAGTGGTAAAACTTGCTAATTTTGACTCATGGAGCACTTGGGAAAACTCATGGAATCAAATCTTCTTTATTCCTGGCCTTCCTAGCGCCCTTCTTCTTTTTCTGCTTTATTTCCTACTTTTTCAGTGCTTTAAGGCAATTGGGAAAGTTTGACTAGGTGAGGTTAACTAGTTTTTTGTCCTCCACATCCTCCACTATTTTCTCCTATGAAAAGAATGTATGAGTTGTCCTTCCATTACCTTTTAGCTTGTCCAAGTTCTTTTGCCAATTCGTGAGCCCCTTGACTGTTTTGGAAACTACTTTATGCACCTATGGGGGATTTGCTTAATTTTAATAAGCCTGCTTTTGACTAGATTCGAATTGCCTCCTCATGCATTTGAATCCCTTATGTAATTATTTATTGTGGAAGCCTATGATGTTACAGGGTTGTCTATTGTACACTAATTTAATACAGTTTCATGTTCAGCTCGATATTCAGTCTCTTTTGTGAGTGATTTTGCATGTACAATTGATAATTGTTGTGAGTGTAATTGTTCTATCACTGGGTTCAATTTCCACATGGTATCAGAGCCTTTGTATATTGATTTCTCTCCTTCCAATTTATTTTGTAGGTTCAACATCAGTGACTGGGAGCCTTCTACTGACAATCGGGACAATTTATGAGCTATGGATCAATCTCAGAAGATCATCCTGACTCCCTTCAACTTCTTTGAATGGAAAGCAGAGATGGAGATACTCTTGAGAGCGAAAGGCCTCTACAAAGTGACTATGGCAATAGAAGCAGAGCCCAATGCAGCTGCAGAGAAGATAAAATGGCACAACAGGAGGGATGAGGCCTATGGTCTCTTGTGAGTATTTCCAGAGACCTCCTTTTCCATCCTAATGGATTGACATCACCGAATGAAGTATGGGAGAAGCTTGTTGATCTTTTTGGAAAGACAGATGAGATGAGGGGACATCAAATCGAAAATGAACTGATCTTCCTGAGCCCAAATAGCTTTGAATCCCTGCAACTCTATTTCTTCAAGTTCAAAGCACTTGTTTTGCAACTAAAACAATGTGGGATCGAAAAGAAGGATGATCAGCTGGTCTTGGCCATACTCTCGAAGCTTGGCCTTGACTATTCAGTGTTTGTTTCGACCTTCTATGCCACAAAGTTGACAGCTCGAACCTGGAAGATGCCTAGCCTTGCAGATTTCATGGAATCTCTCACACAAGAACAAGACAAACTGGTGATGATGGGCACCATCAAACCATCCAAATACCAAGCTCTGGTTGCTGGAGATTCGAGGGTGGATTCAAAAAGCAAAAATAAAACTAAAAAGCCACCTAAGCAAAAGAGAGACAAGAGCAAGTCTTCGGAGGAGCCTCAAGGTTCCAAGAAGAACTACCAAAAGAAGAAGAACAAAGGAGAAATGAGCAAGTGCGCATACTGCAGTAAGGGAAATCATACTGAGAGCTCCTGCATGAAAAAGCAAATAGACATGCTGACCCAACTCCTGGAGAAGAATGGCATCTCCCTTCCAGACAGCTCAAAGAAGAGAGGAGGATAAAGTTCAGAAGACAGAGAAAGAGTTCATGCATTCATTAGAGGAAATTTGGGGTCTAAAATGGGCCTTATAAGAAAACATGCCAAAATAAGTTTTTGTGAGTTGGAATTCAAGAACCAATAGAATTTCAATAAAATAAGTCAACCATAATGGTTGAATTGACATATTTGTCATTAAAAAAAACTACTTTTTTTGTTCGTATTTTTGACATATCTCATTGTGTTTTTACTCAAATTTCGATCAGGAGAGCTTGTTGGATGTGGAATTTGATTCCTCATCCAATGAGTACCCACACTACATACTTTTGATGGACCCCTCTACCCCAAAAACAAGAAATACCTGAAAAAATGTGATGATGACATCATCATCACATTTTTTCAAGTATTTCTTGTTTTTGGGGTAGCAGGATCCATCAAAAGTATGCAGTGTGGGTACTCGTTGGATGTAGAATCAAATTCCGCATCCAACGAGATCTCTTGATCGAAATTTGAGTAAAAACACAGGGAGATATGTCGAAAATACGAACACAAAAAGTAGTTTTTTTCTTTCTTCGTCCAAAATTAATAAATATTATTTTATTATTTTAACTATTATTTTATTATTTTCCTTAGGAGGCCCATTTTAGACCCCAAAATTCCTCTAATGGGTTGCTGGCACATCAAGCTCACCTAGTTTCATCATTGATTCTGGAGCTTCAAGACATATGGTTTCGACCAAGGAGGGATTCTCCTCACTTGACATGTCGAAATGTCCACCAATAGTACTGGGAGATGACTCTCTCACTGAAAGTTTGGGCAAAGGGAGGATTGATCTTGATCATGGTCAGTTCAGCAATGTGTTGTATGTTCTTGGTCTTGCCTCCAACCTCTTATCAGTGTATCAGATGACCCACACTGGGTCTCCAAAGAAGGTCATATTCTCCCCTGATGAAGTTGAGATCACAGAGATCTCAAGTGATAAATTCATTGCAAAAGGAGTTGCAAATCATACTTCGAAGGTATACATGTTCTCACACTTCCTACCCTACTCAAATCCCTCTTCTCTTCTGATTCATGCTAATGAGGCAAGCAAGCTTTGGCATGAAATATTTGGCCACCTAAATTACAAGTATCTTTCTGATCTTAGTGAAAAAGAGATGGTCATAGGGTTACCCAAGATAAAATTTTCCAAAGGATTCGGCCAAGGTTGTATCCTAGGAAAACACCCAGAGCATAAATTTGAGAGAGCTAGTCATGAGAGAACCTCTGCACCCCTCGAGTTGATCCACAGTGATGTTGCTGGCCCATTCCCTCATATGTCCATGAGTTAGGCCAAATATGGATTAACTTTCATAGACGACTTTTCCAGGTATTGCTGGGTTTACTTCTGGAAACACAAGTCTGAAGTTTTTGTCCTCTTCAAAGTCTTTAAGGCTTTGGTTGAAAACTAGTCTGGGAGGAAAATCAAGGTCTTCAGATCTGAAAATGGTGGTGAGTATGTCAAGTCTGAGTTTATTCAATATTGTGTAGATGCAAGTATTCAGATGCAGCATTCTATCCCTTACACACCACAGCAGAATGGTGTTGCTAAGAGGAAGAATAGATCACTGAAGGAGATGGCAACATGCATGATGGAGGCCAAAACTTTGCCACCAAAGTACTGGGCCGAAGCTATAAACTATGCAGCCTATATCCAAAATAGGGTGCCTCATAAACAGCTTAATGGTATGACTCCTTTCGAAGCATGGAGTGGGCACAAGCCAGATGTGACCCATTTCAGGATTTTTGGCTCAAAGGCTTGGGATAGAATTCCAACAGAAAAGAGGAAGGATTTGCAGCCCCAAAGCCAAGAGTGTCTATTTGTTGGGTACTCTAAAGACTCAAAAGGGTACAAGCTGATAAATTTGAGCACAAACAAAGCCTTCATTGAAAGGTGTGTTCAGTTTTAAGAAGAACCCCTAGCAGCAGTGGAAGTTGGAGAAGCCTCTTCACCACCAGATCCTCTAAAGGTAAGTGAAGAGATTGTTGAACATGTTGATTCTGATATGTCTAATAGTGATGAGTTTATTGCAGATACTAACAGCCCTACAAGGCCAAAATGGGCAGCCAAGACCATTCATGCAGCAGGAGAGCTAATTGGGAATCCTAATGACCCTAAGAGGACTAGATCTCAATTTGAGAGTGCTCTGTGCATGAAGGATCCTATGCTTGCTAAGAAATGCTATCTAATGGTGGAATCAGATCCTCAGACATATGAAGATGCAGCAGGAGATCCAAGATGGCAAGCAGCCATGAAGGAAGAGTTTAGCTCACTCCAGAAGAGCAACACTTGGGAGCTGGTTGATCTTCCCCCAGGGAGGAAGCTAGTTCAGTGTAAGTGGGTGTACAAGACCAAATTTGCTGCTGATGGTTCACCTATAAAGTACAAGGCCAGATTGGTAGCCAAGGGCTACTCACAGGTTCATGGCATAGATTACAATGAGACCTTTGCACCAGTGGTAAATATGGACTCCATCAGGCTAGCCTTAGCCATTGCAGCTTCAAAGCAATGGGAGGTACATCACATGGATGTAAACTTATTAGAGGAAATTTGGGGTCTAAAATGGGCCTTATAAGAAAACGTGCCAAAATAATTTTTTGTGAGTTGGAATTCAAGAACCAATAGAATTTCAATAAAATAAGTCAACCATAATGGTTGAATTGACATATTTGTCATTAAAAAAAACCACTTTTTTTGTTCGTATTTTCGACATATCTCATTGTGTTTTTACTCAAATTTCAATCGGGAGAGCTCATTGGATGTGGAATTTGATTCCACATCCAACGAGTCTCCACACTGCATACTTTTGACAGACCCCGCTACCCCAAAAACAAGAAATACTTGAAAAAACATGATGATGATGTCATCATCATGTTTTTTCAGGTATTTCTTGTTTTTGGGGTAGCGGGGTCCATCAAAAGTATGCAGTGTGGGGACTCGTTGGATGCAGAATCAAATTCCACATCCAACGAGCTCTCCCGATTGAAATTTGAGTAAAAACACAGGGAGATATGTTGAAAATACGAACACAAAAAGTATTTTTTCTCTTTCTTCCTCTAAAATTAATCAATATTATTTTATTATTTTAACTATTATTTTATTATTTTCCTTAGGAGGCCCATTTTAAACCCCAAAATTCCTCTAATGGTGTGCCTTCCTGAATGGAGATCTCACTGAAGAGATATACATGCAGCAACCTCAAGGATTTGCTACTAACCCATCTCTTGTGTGCAGGCTAAAGAAGTCATTGTATGGGCTAAAGCAAGCCCCCAGCGCTTGGTATGCCAAGATTGATAGCTTTCTGCTATCACTGAATTTTGTTCGAAGCAAATCAGATCCAAATGTCTATTTGAAGTTAATTAATGGTTCATTAATGATCATTGTGTTATATGTTGATGACCTCCTCATTATAGGAAGCTCAAAGGATGAGATTGCTTCCTTGAAGGGTGTAATGAACCAAGCCTTCTCCATGACAGATTTGGGGCTCTTAAGCCAATTCTTGGGGCTTGAGATTGCTCAAACCAAAGCTGGAATCAAGGTGCACTAGTCCAAGTATGCCTTGGATTTGCTAAAAAAATTTAGAATGAAGGATTGCAAGCCAAGCAAGACTCCTTTCCTTTCAGGAGTGAAGCTTGAAGAAGCTGATTCTTCACCTATGGTAAACAATACACTGTATAGGAAATTGATTGGATGTTTGTTGTATATTACACATACTATACCTGATATTTCTTATGCAGTAAGTGTGGCTTCTAGATACATGGATCAGCCTCATGAGATCCATTGGAAAGTAGCCAAAAGGATCCTTAACTTTGTTCAGGGAACAAAGACACATGGGATCTTCTATAAAGAAAAATCTGATCTTGATTTGATTGGGTTTACTGATAGTGATTGGGAAGGTGATAGCACAGACAGAAAGTCCACATCAGGATATGTGTTCATGCTTGCAGAAGGGCCAATCAGCTGGTCAAGCAAGAAACAGAGTGCCATTGCACTCTCATCTACAGAAGCAGAGTACATAGGAGTTGTTAATGCAACAACTCAATGTTTATGGTTGCAGGGGTTACTTGGAGAGTGTGGCTTTGAATCAGAGTACTCAACTACCATCTACTATGATAATCAGAGTACGATTCGAATCTACAATGATCCAGTTCAGAAGTAGAGAACCAAACACATTGAGATCCATATGCACTACATCAGAGAGCTTGTGCATGATGGCACCATTCACCTACTCTTCTATTCATCTTCAGAACAAGTAGCTGATATCTCACCAAATAATTTTGTGAGAAGACCTTCAGTAATCTCAAATCACTGCTGGGGATTGTTGATCATGCTGTGAAGCATGAGTGAAGACAAAATTTCCAAATTTTGTTTTACAATCCATGTTTAAGGGAGGATTTTCCCACTGGGTTTTTGCCTCTTTCCTTGGTTAAATGGACATGCAGTATGTAAAGGGTGACTAAGCCTTGTTGCTAGGCCCTATAATTTTTTGATAAATTACTCACAAGTCAAGCTTAAGGGGGGGTGTTAAAATAATCAACCCATAGTTAGCTACCTTAGACATTAATTAATCCATTTTTGTCTTATTTTCCTAGTTTCTATGTTCCATCATATGCAAGTTGTCATCTACACATCCATAGTGGTCAAACTTGCTAATTTTGACTCATGGAGCTCTTGAGAAAGCTCATGGAATCAAATCTACTTTATTTCTGGCCTTCCTAGTGCCCTTCTACTTTTTCTGCTTTATTGCCTGTTTTTTCAATGCTTTAAGGCAATTGGGAAAGTTTGACTAGGTGAGGTTAACTAGTTTTTTGTCCTCCACATCCTCCACTCTTTTCTCCTATGAAAAACATATATGAGTTGTCCTTCAATTACCTTTTAGCTTGCCCAAGTGCTTTTTCCAATTCGTGAGCTCCTTGACTGTTTTGGAAACTACTTTATGCACCTATGGGGGATTTGCTTAATTTTAGTAAGCCTGCTTTTGAATAGATTTGAATTGCCTCCTCATGCATTCAAATACCTTATGTAATTATTTATTGTGGCAGCCTATGATGTTATAGGGTTGGCTATTGTACATTTATTTAATACAGTTTAGTGTTCAGCTCCATATTCAGTCTCTTTTGTGAGTGATTTTGCATGTACAATTGATAATTGTTGTGAGTGTAATTATTCTATCACTGGGTTCAATTTCCACACAAAATTTCCATGCTTCCCTTTCTGCTCCTTCCTAGCATCCCATCTCAAAACCATGTCTCCCAGTGAATAAGTGTTATCTTTGATCTTCCTATCAAATCTTTATTTGACCTTTAACCTGTACAGCTGAGCCTTTTCTTCCACTGTTTCTTGTTTCTGCTGTAACTCTATTAGTGCAAAAATTATTCTGTGCATATCATTAGGTTCTTCTTGACAATATTGAAAAAATTTCATTACTGGGATACCCAACTGAACAGAAAAACTGCATCTGTACGATATACTAATTGGAAAGGAGAAGTTCCAATTGCTTTTTTGACTGTTATTCTATCTGCCCATAATGCATATTTTAACATAGAATCCCATGATCGTTTATTCTTCTTCAATAAATTCCTGATACTCTGAATAATGTTCTTATTATATGACTCAGCTAACCCATTCCCCTGAGGATAATAAGGAGTTGAGTGCTTCAATACGATACCATTCTTTTCACAAAATTCCCCCATAGCCTTGGATTTAAAAGCTTTAGCATTGTCAGTCAATATTTTCTGAGGACATCCAAATATACTAAGAATATTTTCTTCAATAAAATCTATGATCACCTTATCTATTGCATTTCTTGTGGGAATAGCTTATACCCAGTTAGTAAAGAAATCTGTAGCAGTTAAAATCCACTTATGCTGCCCTGAAGAAGATGGATTTATTTCTCCTATGAAATCCAAACCCCATTACTGAAAAGGGGCATTAACTCCAATTGATTTTAAAGGTAATGACAACAACTTTTGTTTACCAGCAAATTTCTGACAAGGGATACATGCTCTTACCTACTGATATACATCTGAGAATAAGGAAGACCAATAGTATCCTGCCCTTAGAATTTTATATGATGTTGCCTTCCAATACTTATGTCCCCCACAAGCACCTTCATGGGATTCAAAGATCACTCCTTCAATTTCTGGTTTATCTAAACATCTGAGCAAAATACCTCCTGGATCTTTCCAAAACAGTTGTTTTTCTATCAAACAATATTTAGTAGTTTTCAATTTCAAAGACCTAGCAGCTTTCTTGTCTAAATGTTCTAGACATTGCAAGTACAAAAGAAAATGCACAATATCTACATACCATGTGGATTCTGCATAATGATCAATAATCTTTTCTTTCTCCTGCTCTGCTTGAATTTCTTCCTATGCTAGTTGTTCTGCCATGAGATGTAGACCTAAAGCTTGGCAATTTGAATTAGCTAGCAATTTAGCCACTAAACCTTATCCCTTTACTAGCTTTGTAGGTATGATATCCACATCATATTCCATGATTTTGGCAATCTACTTCCCTCTTTTTCCCTAATTGTTAGGCTGAGTCAAAACATCCTTTATGGCAGCATTAGGCACATAAGCAATAACCTTGGAATTCAAAACATAAATTATAAAAAACTTCAAAGATTTTACTAATGAATAAGCCTGCTTCTCTAAAATGCTGTATTTTAACTCTCATTCTCTAAGAGTTTTACTGAAAAATGCAATGGGCTGTTCAAGACCATCCTTATTCTTATGTAATAAAATAGCAGCCAATGTATCTTCAGATGCAAAAGAAAAAGTTAGAAATTCCTTTGTAAAATCTGGACTTACTAATACTGGAGCTTCAGTAAGAAGCATCTTAATTTTTTCAAATGAGTTTTTTGCTTCTACAGTCCACTTGACCTCCTAATCTTTCTTCAACATGGCTGTAATTTGTTTGATAGTCTCAGCAAAATTTGGTATGAACCAATGCAGAAAGTTGATTTTACCAATGAAATATTGTACATCCTTCTTGCTCGGTAAACTTATTTTCAGTATTGGTTTCACCCTTTTCGGATCAATCCTTATGCCATTAGCTGAAACTAAATGACCCAATAATTTACCTTCTTGTACAACAAAATGTGATTTCTTTGGATTAAGAGATAAACCATATTTTCTGCATTTCAGAAAAGCTTGTTTTAAGTGTTTTAGATGCTTATCATCTAATTGTGAAAAGACTGTAATATCATCTTAGTAAATCACTACAAACTTATCTCTTTCCCCTACAAAGGCTATGTCCATATCTCTTTGAAAAGTTGCTCTAGCATTCATTAATCCAAAAGGAATTTTATCATACATGAAAGTTCCCCAAGGAGTAGTAAAACCTATTTTTTCTTTATCATCAACATGCATGGCAATTTGATTATATCCTGAAAAACCATCAACCATAGAAATTCTTTGTGCACGAACTACTTTCTGCAATATTTGTTCTATTTTTGGCAATGGGTAATTATCCTTCAATGAAGACCTATTCAGATTTCTAAAATCAACACACAGTCTGATTTCACCATTCTTTTTCCTGACATATACTAAATTGGAAACCCATGAAGAATACCTGAGGGGAACAATGATCTTAGCATCTAATAACTTTTTCACCTCCTTTTCAATAACGTGAAACAAAGCTGGATTTATCCTCCTTAATTTCTATCTGAAAGGTTTAACATTCAGTTTTAATGGCACTTTATGCTATATAATTCCAGTATCATATGTTTTCAAATCTTCATATGACCAAGCAAAAACATCAACATACTCTTTTAACAACTTAATGTACCTGTTCCTCTGTTCTATTGTGAGTGCTTTTGAAATCTTCACCATTCTAGGATGTTCAGGAGTGCCAATATTATAGTCCACTACATTTTCTTCTAAATACTGTACAACAAGTTTTAAAGGTGTATCATCCTTTGAAAAGATTCTCTCTAATGGAACCAAACCTTTAGAAATGAAATTACTTTTAAGTTCAATAATCTTGTGACCAGCAATCTCGTTTTCCGCACTATCTTCAAAATCTTCAACCTCATCATCTTGTTCTTGATCAATTAGGGAATTGGAAAACTCATCTATCAGCTCTAAAAACCTTTTTATTTCAATGTCATCTTCAAAAAAATTCCACTAGTTTACATTATCAGGCACAGAAGGTCTATACCTAACCTTAATAGGATACTTTAGCTGTGTTGTTTTGGGAATCCTGAAATGTGTGGCTGCTAGGGCGAGAGAATCAATAGTTTGGTTATGATCCCTAGGAATATAAGTGATATTAAAAGACACAAAATAATTGTCTATCATCTCCCATACTTCATTACGGTACACTTTCAGCAAATCTTGTTTTACTTGATAGTTGTTCCTCACCTCCTGAACAACCAACTCGGAGTAGCCATATACATAAATCTATTGAATACCTCAATCTTTTGCAGCTTTCAAACCCAACAAAAAAGATTCATATTCTACAATATTATTGGTGGTAACAAATTCCAATTTATACATTAGCCTTATTGTTTCACCACTAGGAGATATTAGAAGAACCCCTGCTCCAACACCTTCTTTGCATGATGATCCATCAAAATACATTTTCCAAAGTTCATCTTCTTGTTCCCTAGTGTGTTTGAATGGATTTTCTTTGTCAACCTATAATAAACTAGTAGTATTATCATCATCACTAAAATGCAACATACAATTACCCAAATCCTTATCAACAGCATATAAAGGATGATTTGTAGGGTTCTTGTCATCAGTCACAATATAGGCAAATTGTAACTCTCTGTATAACCTTATGTTTTCTCCTCCAAATACAAGAATGGTGGCATATGTTAAGTCCATTTGTAGGGTCCCACCAACCTTCTTTTCCCAAGATCTAGAGTGGAGCAGTCCAAAATTGGGTGTAATTTCTACCACTACCACATCCATAATCACACTCTTCATTGGTAGCTGAGCTAAACTGACAAGCATATCTTTTATCACTCCTAAACATTTTACATTTTGTGAATCAAAAGCATAGAAACCATGATAAGGTTTTGTTATGCTCAAACCTAAAGCTTCCATGACAGCTTTTGGCATTAGGTTATGAGATGCTCCTGAATCCAAAAGGCAATTATGTATCATCTGCTCACGAATAGTTAGTGTGATGTAAAAAGGAGGTGAAGCACTTGCATAATTTTTAGTTTTTTCTGCCAGAGCTGATCCAATAAATATTTTAGGGATTTCTTCTTGTAAATTCATTGTGTCAGAGGGAGGTTGACTGTTTGCTGAACCAATTATTTTCAGAACTGAATTTTTGTAAGAAGGATTCTTCATTAACTTAGTGAAAGGCATAGGGATCTTGATTTTGCCTAATTCATTTTCAAGGATAAAATTTTACATATTTTTATTTACCTCTTAAATTTCAACATTCTTCTTTTGTTTATCCTGATTTTGTTTTTTCTCTAACATAGGATCAGACTGCTGTTTAGGAGGCAAAACTACCTTTTTCTTAGGATTCTGAACTACTTGTTTTCGACCTGACCTTAAATTTAAAGTTTTCTTTGGCTCAGTCTGATAGGTATTAGTAGTTATAGTGGTCACTTCAAGATTCAAATCATTTTCTGTTTCAAACACATCTACATCATAGTATTTTGAGTTTAAAAAATCTTCTTCAGTCACAAAACCCTCAGTCAACTGTTCTCCAAAATAATTAATATCCTGATCTGTATCGTCAAAAAATACTTCCTCTTCAATTTCTTCTTCATCAACTACATTATTCTGGAGTGGTGGTGGCACTTTTTGATCCTTAGTTTCTCTTCTTTCTCGTTGTATATCATTGTTTCTTCTATCTCTAGGAATGAAACGAGGCACAAATTGTCTTCTGAATTGGTTTGGATTATTAGGGTTTCTATCACCCTCTTAAACAGGTTTGTTTGAATTCTTCTCTAATTCCAACTTGTTTAATTTTGCTGTCAGGATCTTGACTATCTTGGCCATCTCATCAATTTCACCTTCTGCAGAGTGGGATGTTGAAACCCCTGGAGCTGCCTCTTTTTTACCCTTCCTGTCATATATCTATTAAGCTGTATTTCCCTTCAATCTATTAGAAGCTAATATATTAACTCCACCTCTAATGTTGCCTCCTACATGTTCAGTAAAGTAACTGGTCTTCTTTCTCTCAAGAGTAGGGAGAACTCATGATCAAAAGCATTCGCATAGGTTAGTTTTGCAGAAGTTTTTGAAGGTTTTATATCTGCAGGGATTCTGCCATATATTTTATTAAACCTCTTCGAAAAATTAGTTATGGTTTCATCCTTCTTTCTCCTAAGGGCTCCAAACTCAGTAATGTAATATGTGCGATCCTTGGTATCACCCCATTGTATCATAAAAAGGTCCTGAAGCTCTTCTATGATAGTGATAGAATTTGCAGGAAACTCCCTGAACCATTTTCTGACCTCTCCATCAAGACTTTGTACAAATATCCTCATCCATACATCCTTGGCCTCAATATTCTGATTATCAGCATAGATGAGAAAGGCATCCCAATGCTCCTCAGTTGTGGTCTCACCTTGTCCATTAAACATAGGTAGGCATTTTTGGCAATCACCTCCAGGAAGTGCATTCAAAGGCTGAGGCAAAACTAAAGGTGCATACCTAGCTGCCACCATTTGGTACATCATGTCTAATGGTTGGTTTTGGGCTACAATCTTTAAGCTAACTGGTTTAGGTGATGGAAAGACTTGACTAGAACTTGGCTGAAATGGAGTTTTACCAACTTTGAGATGAAATAAAGGAATTTTTCTAGGAGATATTGTCTTTGTTTTCTTGAAAGATTGAGGATCAATGAAAACTTGAAAATTACTGACAGGGATTATAGGCTTCAACCAGGATGAATCTTGTTATTGTCCCTTCAAGACAAAAAAAGGTGATGAAATATCTAACTGATCAGGGTTACATAGGGTTGGTGATGACTGAGACCCTCTGATCTTCCTAGTTGTTTTCAATATCTGTTCTAGGTCTGAAACACCCAGTTATGAAGGTGAACTAGGTCTACTCCTTTTTCCAACTCCCTTAGTAGCCACTGTGAAATACTGGTGAAAAGTGGTCTTTAAAATTTGTTTGTTTAAGTTCACCTCTCAAAACCAGTGAAATGATAAGTATCCCAGGGAAAATAGGTTTTCAAATTCATCCCTGACAATGGCGCCAAAGATGTTAGTTCTAGAAATTGTTCTTAGACTACAAAAGAACAATCCCACACAATCTCAATAAATCAATTAAGTAAAATAGGTATTCTAGGGTTTTGGTTGTACAGTTTGAAGACAAGAGGGGAAAAAGTCATAAGACTAAAGAAAACACTAAATCATGAGCATTTGAATGACTGAGATGCATAACATATGAATCATAATCCAAACAAAATAAACACAGTATTGAGTTTCACCCACAGTTAGCAAGCATTTCAAGCATAAAAACCTTAAACAGGAAATGAATATACCAACTGAGTAATTAACAAAAATTAGAAATGAAATGAGTCAATAATCTAAAGGGCATATAGTTGCATATATTTCATAATTCATTCATCAAAACACATAAGAGTATTTACACTTTGCTCATAAACCAGCCTGATAGCCTCCCCTTGCAACAAAAATTGAACCATTTGTCCTCTTTCAGACTTACATTTATCTTGTTCTTTCACAAAACAGTTGCATAACTGAACCCTAACTACTTTTAGGTCATATATGGAATTGTTCAATATAAACTATAATTATGCCTTAGCTCTGTAAACTAATAGTTTGCCTTAGCTCTATAAACTGATAGTTTGCCTTAGCTCTGTAAACTGATTCTTTGTTTTTCTTTTTATTTTAAGAGCTTCTTTAGAAACTGGAATCAATTCCTGGTAGTGACTATTCACTTCTTCCAAGTCTTCTCTAAGTCTCCTATTTGCAGTAACTAATCCATCATTAGTTTCATGCATATATTCAATTTGATGCTTGTATTGCTTCATCCTCCTTTGCATCTTTTCCTTTTTAGAATCAATACATTTACTTTCTGATATTGGTTGCATCCCTTCTGGAGCCCATGGGATTTTCAACTTCTTGTATATTTCTTCATCCTCCTTCATAAGCTCTATGAAGGTCACAGGAATCTCTGGATGTTTTTCAGCTTCAACATTGTACTAAACTTCTTGAATTACCTCTTTTTTCTCCATACAAGAACTCTTTATATCATTTTGTTGTTGTTCTTGAATCATCTTATTTTGAACCTCCATGAAAATGTCTGAGATCTTAGCATCAGTGAAGACTAGTTTTTCTTTTGAAACTATTGGTTTTTTACCCTTCATAACTTCTTTGTTGTCATCTTCACTATCTCCCAATTTCTCTTGAGATGATGAATCTTCTATTACAGTAACTTTTTTCTGAGCTAGTTTGGAATTTAATAGCTTCTTCATGTTTAACCTAAGCTTGTTCTTCGGCCTTGTCTTGGGTCTCCAAACTACTCCAACCTCTCCTAACATTTTTAGAACCTTCCCTTGATGAGTTATTGAAGTTAATTCAACAACCTTCATTCTTTTCTTTCATGACATTGTCTCCTCTTCAAAATGACTATGTATTTCTTGTTTAGAATAAACCCTAGTTTCATTAGTAGTAGGAACCCTAGCCTCATCAGATAAGTATTTTTCATCCTCTTCAGAAAGTACTGTAATAGGGCTCTGCTTCTGCTCCTTAACATCTTCCTTTACACCTTGATTTGATTCTACAGGTAAAACATCTTCCACTAGCTCAACTTCCTTCATCTCTGACTTTGAAACTCTGCTTTCCTCAACATTAATTTGTTGTCCAAGTTCAATGTTTTTATTTTCTTGATTTGAAGCTTTTCCTGGTTTATCAGCTTCTTCATCTTTGACTATGACCTTCTTTTTAAGTTTCTTGATCAAAATCTGACCCTTATCTAACTGTCTCTTCTGAGACCGCTCCTCCTTCTCCGTTTTGAAACTTGACCAAAATAAGAAGTGTTCCCATGTCTTCTCTCTTTTTTGCAATACAGTACTTATGATCAGTTTTATGAGTCCATTGTGAAAAACTGATTGTTTTGTATGATCCTGATGTTCTTTCAACCTACTTGATATCTTCTATAAACTTTTCAAAAAGAAGAAAGGGAGATTCATTTTGGATTCATGACTGAGATGTTGAAGGAATCTAAAATTATACTTAAACACAAAAGCAAATCTCCCCTCATAGGTGATATATCTTTGTAAGACTTTGATAGGCTCTATCCACTCAGTTTTAAACTTTTGAATAGGTACACCCTTTCCCCAATCAGCTACTACACCTGGAAGTATATATCTCTGAGAATCAAAAGTGAAGGGCACCTTTTTGAACCAGAATTATCCCCCATCCAGAATTCATGTTGCTTCTACTAGTAACTCCCTGGTCAATTTGAACTTCAAAGTATCAAAAGACACTACATCCTTGTCTTAACATTGAGAGAATTTGTAAGAAACCTCTGAGTGATAACCTTTAATCTTTTCAAAGAATACTAACCACTTTGCTTGTCACATACCCCAATTTTGTAAAATAATGTTAATTGTTTTAATTTGATTTCCTAAGACATTATGTTAAATTTAATGCTAAGTAGGAACTGATGACTCAGCAGAGTCAAAAGAAGTGGAATGTAATTCTGAATATTTTATTATTAATAAATAAAAAGTGGAGACAACAGCTTGGGAGAGCTGTTAATAAGAGTGTTATTGGTCAAACTGGTGGAAGGAACTAGGTGGAGAGAAAAAGACAAGTGGCAGCATCCTCAAACACTTCCTATGTTGCAGGTGGAAACTTCCCTACTTTTGGGGTCATGATCCCCCAAGAAAGTGGGATCAGAGCAGGTGGCTCAATAAATGACAACTAACCCAAAAAGACATAGGCAATCTTTTAAAAGTACCCAATGAATAGAGCTGAGGTTGCTCAAATATTTTCCAGGAGAAGAATCATTCAGGAGGAATGTACTTCAAGGAATTCATTGGGGAAGAGGGAAAACTGTAAGGAAGATGTTTTGAGAGATAATCTGCAGTAACTTGGTTTGATACAACTTGCTAGTTGAGAGAATTTACTGATAAATTCAGGATTAGTATTGAGTTTGAAGACTGGTACTTGATTATTGCTGCACCTAGTTCCAGCCAGGGAGACCAGAGCAAGCTCGGGGGGTCCTAAGGAGACGTTGTTTGAGCCCTCTCCAGGATTTGGTAGGGAGGAACGGCCTCCCATTGTTGTTGTTGTCCAAGCTTAAAGAAATAGGTTCTATTATTTATTAATTTTTGTGTTTTATCTGTGTGAACTTGAATGATGCAATGAAGCTTATGATGTAAAGACTTAGATGGTTTAGTAATGAAGTTGTTCTTAGTTTGTTTAGTAACATAATCCTTTTGATGATAAACAAAAACCCCACCTGCGTTTTTCCTCATCTGGAGTGACCCAGACCGTACTCCAGCACAGGTGGTGAAATTATAAATAAAGATAGTATGATGCAATTATAGAATAAAATGTTAGTTTATTTAAAATAATGTTTACTTTTATTTTACTGTCAGAAGCAATAGCATTCTGTACCTGAAGTAGAGTTAGGGTTAGATTTTAGTCATGAATGTCAGATTATAGAACAAGGAAAGAAGCTATATTGTCTTTTACTGACAGAACTAGGTTCAGATAGATAAACAAGTTTTCTATACAGATTTTATTCCAGAAACTTTACTATATTATTTTGAAACCGAGAAAAGAATTTACTAGCTAAAGTAAGTAGTATTAGAATAAATAGAAATGTTTTCTTTCTACAGTTATTTCTTCCCAGCTTTTAATTATTGAATGAACAGTAACCAATATGTGATTAAAACAGCTAAACTATTATTGTATTCTACAGAGAAACTAGTTAGTTCCATAAATTTGCTTACAGCTGTTAATTTATCTAGTTCATTCATTATTTTTATTTAACTGAGCTAAAACAATATTTGGAACTGTTAATCTATCCTTCATAAAGATTAAACGAATATTACAATATATATTTACAAGATAGATCCTAGATAGTTTGTCAATCGAATTATTTTTATATATACTAACATCATAACATAATAAGATAAACTAAATACTAAGAGAACTTTTATAAAAGTAATTAGCACAAATGGCATAAGAAATAGACAACATATTACTATCTCTCTACACTTATAAAATAAACTAAGTATAAATAACTATGGAAGCAATAGTACTCACAAGTAAGATAACATCCTTATTATAATAAATAACAATATACTTTCTATTTATATACTTACAGGAACTAAGTATGCAGGTAATATACAAAGTAGAGGAACATCATTATTATGTAGTTAGAGTAATGATTCTTATCTCATTTTGTAAACATGAATTAAAGTATAAAAATTCTGTACTCAAAGATTAACTGGAAGTTACACAAGAACTTCATTAAAAACATAAAGACCCTATTTTCTGAAGGGTATAAACTACTTAACTACATTTATAAATCCTTTTATAATAAAGAAATCTAATAAAAAGGACAATGCACAGAAACCCTAATAGTAAATAATTTAAATAATTTACAGAGTTTAAATTCGGATGTAATAGGTTACAGGAATCTAAGTAACAGAACTTAGATATGCTCACTCTGTCGAGCTTGAATTATAATATACATAAAACAAATAAATTTCAGTACTATACTGTAAACAAAAGATTTTCAGAAAGACTGTATAGACAGCTTTACATTTTCAAGTTAAGGGTAAAACCCTACCAAAATCAAAGTTTACAATGGAGTTAAATAAAGGAAAAAGTCTAACTCCTTTAAGCCTCTCGGCTTTAAACAAGATCTACAAAGTAAGGCTTTTACAGCCTGTCCAGTATTTATATATATATATTACACAGTAATCAACTAAAAGCCAAAAATCACAGTCTCGACCTCAGCCGAAGATCCCATACTAAAACGAAGGGTTTAACCTCTTAAACAACAACGAACAGGTCCATTTATTTGAACCAAGGAAACGGCGAGGGTTTTAGGTCATGAAGACCAACCCACGACTGTCCCCAAGGGACCAACAAGGAGGAAAATTCCATGGTTAAACCAGGCTTACCGATAAATAGCAAGTCGCCACGGTCTCACACCTGCCTCGCAGTTGAAGACAAGCCATCACCTACAAATAAAGAAGCACGATAATATTAAAACCAGTGAACAAAATATTATTCATACATCAAATTCATAAAATGCGAAGTGTAACAGGAGGGTGGATAATTTTCTTACCTAGAACCTTACAGAAGCACGACCACCCACAACTAGAAGGGCAATCACCAGCACAAGGAGAAGGAAACCCTTCATTGCTGCAAGAAGGAAGGAGGTTACCACCCAGCAAGCAACCAATTATGACTGAGAATGAAAACAGCAAGTGCAGCAACTGTTTAGGCTCGGGTCGGCACATCAAATTTTGTTAGAGGTGCTACTCTGCATTGAAACCCTTTACACAACAGCCCTGAGTCAAAAGGCCATGACTCGTAACACCAAGCTAAAAGGTGGGGACTCTTCACAGTTAAAGAATTCAGGACTGTGCGTACAAGATGGAAAAAACTTGAAGAAAAATTACTGACCTACGCTCAAACAAACAAACTTTTTGTTACAGCACTTCTTTGCAGTGCTTTGGACGAGCCTACGAGGAGTACAACCAACAGAAAGACTGCTAATAGACATTGCAAGCGACGGTGCCAACAGGAAGGTTTTTGCAGAGCGGCCGGAAGCCCGAAGGCGACGAAAGAATGTCAACTAGGGTTCAATACTACCCCTTTTAACCTTCAAACACTTGGCTAGGACGAGCCCACGTTGACAGTTTAATAATTGGCATGCAGTGGGTGGGAACAATATCGTTTACAACGAACAGTTATCCCAATAATTCGTAATCCAAATCATGCATGGGAAGGTTCTACAAGGTTCGTGGTGCCATTTGTCAACTGACCTGTACATTATAAAAATTCCAATCAAGTAAACTTTAGAACGATGATTAGGGTGTATCATAACGTGGATCTTACCCCTTGTGTGACCTAGCATATATTTTTATAAGGGAGGCTTATAATGTTAGTTTGTAAGCATAGATCAAGGGTAAATAATAGCTTTATGATGGCGTGGTCCTTGTTAAAAACCTTTCTCTCTATGCTATAAAAAAAATATACTTACCTTAGTTCATAAATATAAGTAAGGGAGATATATTTTTATAAAGCTTATAGAACTTTAAAACAAAGATAAGCTATAAATTGATTTTGAACATGGTGTATTCTTTGAACTCTTGTTCTCATACCTTGCACCATCTGTATACAACGTAAAGAATAGCTCAATCAATAACTATACTTAATCTGAGTGTATGCTATAGGATGTTATAAAGGAAGCTGTAAAATCAATCTATAATAAATAGCCTTTGGTCAAAGTTAATCTCCAATTGCTGGATTGTATAATTATTAAACTAAATAAGTTTGCATTTGAGTATAGTAAGTCTTGAAATGTTAAATAAGCTTGGCCTCTATCTATTAACGATATGTTGGCCTTAAAATAGATATTAGTTCCCAAGCAAATGATGTGCAAAGAAATTCAAATCTTTAACCGCTAATGCAAATCCTTTAAAGATAGCTTGTATTAAAGTAGTAATCCCTTTAAACTTCAAGTAATGGAAGTAAGAGCTTGGGTGTATAAACTCTTTATTAATTTTACACTACGCTCTTATCACTTACAGTAATCCAATCCATCTGGATGTAAATGTATTTGTGCACATTTTAATTTAGATTCTTGACTTATTAACTCTGCTATTTTTTTTACAGCTGCTTGTAAAGAAAGAATTGAGGCATTTTTGGAGTCGATAACCTTGATAGACATCAAATAGTTCAGTAAAGCTTTAAAGAACTACAAATTTACGTCTACTAGAAAGAAGACAGTTACAGCCATTAATGTTAGAACTGAATCACATCCCTTAAGAGTCCTAAAAAGAAGAAAGTTTAATGTTTTTACCTTGATAAACTTTGGAATTTGGCTAGCGTTTATTTTCTTTACTGAGCCTTTATTTTGCGATGAACTTGTAATTAAACACTTTAGAATTTTGACAAGCAGCACCCGAACTTCTTACCTACAGTCTGTAAGAACAGGAAAACTTTCTGCATTAGCTTGAAATCTAAGTAAGCCTAGAAGTTCATGATAGTCCCACCTTGAACGAAAGTCAAACCCTAGTTTGACCCCAAGCTAGAAAAACCCTAAATACCAAAAACTGCTACGTTTTGGTACATTCGCTATATACCGATATTGGTGAAGGTTCAGAAGCTAAAAATTTTAGAGGCTGAAGATAGAATCTGGATTTACACTGTGTCCAAAATTTAGTCTCATATTGTCTATATTCTGGGTGATATGATCCCTCCAAGTTAGGGTTTCAGCCTCTTCCAGAATTCATCCCTAAACAGGACACCTGAGAAGAATTGCTATATCTTGGGCTACACAGGTCCAAATGATATTTATAAAGATTTTCCAGAAATTTCATGGACTCTACTTTCTGTGCTCCTATATTTAGACTCAGAAGATGAACCAGTGACACATGGTAGTCCGTACAATTGCGTTGGTCTAAACAGTCCTGTAACAGGTCACCTTGGGAAAAGGACCATAAGTCCCAATTGATGAAACCAATTCTGATGAAACCCATGGTGTTGGAACAGGGACATGTGAGGAAACCATTGTGCAAAATTGTAGACATATAGGAGCCATAACTTCAGATATACCGCAAAAACAGTAATAGGCATTTCTGCAGAAAAAAGTGGAAAACTAGGGCTTCCTATTCCAGGAGCTTCCCTCCACTGTTTTCAGAAAAGGGGTACATTGGAAAGCTCCATTTGAAGAGATATATATTTCTATCCAATCAAATTTGGAAGATTCCAAGTTTTGAAAATTAGGGTTTCTGTGACAAACCCTAGATCAGCCAGCTCCGGAACCAGGACAGACACCTCAAAACGGTAAGATCTAATCTTTCACTATTTTCATTTGAGGTTCTCATTTCAAGATGATCTATCACATCAGCTTGATGACAAGCTTGGGGAAGTTGACAACTTCCAAGCATGGAAGTATATGATCTCTCTAAAGAAAATGGATTGGACACCTACATGAGTATAGAGGTTCCAGTTCCAGAGGGAGATGAGGCTAGAAGCCTTACATAAGAAGAACTTGGTCAAGGCCAAGAAGATCATTGTTGATTCAGTCACGAATCAACTTGTACTACAAGTGTCTTCCTTAAAGACACCGAAGATGTTTGATTCCTTGACCAAGCTATTTGAAGGGAAGAACAAAATTTGGAATATGACCTTAAGAAACCAATTGAAGAATGTGAAGATCTATAATGCAGAGACCATGCAGTCATACTTTACAAGGGTCTCTCAAATCAAAGAACAACTTGTAGTGGTAAAAGAAGAAGCGAAGAATGCAATAGTGGTGATGTCCACCTTGAATGGACTCCCAGGATCATGGGATTCATTCATTTGAGGAATGTGTGCCAGAAGGAAGTGATTACTTTCACCAGACTCTGGGAAGAAGAAGAAGCTAGACTCATAAGAAGAGAGGAGAAGATGGGAGCAATTGAAGAACAAGCTCTCACCATCGAAAGAAGATCCCTCAAGCAATGAGGAATATGAAGGACTCGATTCTTGAAGAACCTCTTATCCATCTTGAGAGCTTGGATAAGAAATGATGAAGTCATGAATGAAGAAGATGATGAAGTGGAAGGATCAAGAAGGAGCCTACCCACAAAACAAATAAAGATAAGTATTCAATTGTCATTTCATGATATTGTTTTTGTTATGCATTTATTTATATTCAGTTGATGTATTATGCATGATAGAATGTTTGCATTGACGACAGTATACTACTAATATGCATGTGATGGGTAAGTAGCTCATGGTGCTATACAACTCTCCATTGCTACCTATATAGAATGAAACCTCTTTGCTGACATATTGAATTAGTGCACATCTCAATGTTGTCCTGGTAGAGATGGAAGGCATCTAGAAAAGTTTTTGTGAGATATGGATGAATGTTGTTTTGGCTAAAATAGTTGCATGATCATATATTTATGCATAAGAATTTGCAAATATGAATATTCCTTATCAAATGTTTCTAACCATACAAATGCATTTGACTTGTAGGAAAAATCGCATACATAATCACCTACAAGCAAAGAAGGATGAAACTTGTTCCGAAGAACAAGTGACGACAGTTCAAGATGAAGAATAATATGACAAATGCAGCAACATCATTGATGCAGAATCTTCTAGCTATGAAGAAGTAACCAAGAAGACCAGTTCAAGAAGAATGATGTCTATGATGCAGTATCGAGACTTGAAGAGAAGTTCATAGTTCCATCATGTAGTAGATGGAAACATCGTGGGATACAAAGCAAGATTCGTAGCATGAGGCTTCTCACGAAAAGAAGGCATAGACTATGAAGAGACATTTGCAACCAGTAAGAATTGAAACACATACATGATGAGATTAATGAAGATCTTAACCGTTGCTACAAGG
Organism: Pseudotsuga menziesii; assembly: GCA_001517045.1. NCBI lineage: Eukaryota > Viridiplantae > Streptophyta > Pinopsida > Pinales > Pinaceae > Pseudotsuga > Pseudotsuga menziesii. Next base: position 42,037 of record LPNX010838308.1, on the reverse strand, counting down.
TTGAAGATGAAATTCTATACACTAGATGGATACATAGAATACTAGTAGCATAGGAAGCTACTTGTCACTCCGGTACAGAATGTTTTGGTACATAGAGTACAAAAGACAGAGGGAGTATGATGCTTTGCTTCAGAGGGAGTGACTATAGAAAATCTAAGGTTCGACATGGTACGACAAGATGGATAGATTACTGATGACTCTAGGCTTTACTGAGAGTAAAGCGGATTCCAACCTTTGCTTCAAGGTTGAAGGAGGAAGACAAGTGATGCTCCTGTTATGTGTCAATGCACTATTTTCTAGGCATGGAGGTGTGGACAAAGGAAGTATGTAGTAGAGATCCTGAAGAGGTTCAGGATGATGGACTGCATGACCATACCTATGGCATCAAAGCTGAAGCTATTGAGTGTTGCTTCATCAGAGATGGTTGATGCCACGATGTATCGTCAGATGATTTGTTCCTTGATGTACCTGACTAGTACGAGACCTGATATTTGCTTTGCTGTGAACACATTGAGACATGTTAACCTGATGGTTGCAAATCATGCAGTGAGGTACCTGAAGGGTACAGTTGATTATGGGCTCAAGTACGATGGGAATCAGAATATTAACCTGGAGGGTTATGTTGATTCATATTGGGCAAGCAGTTCCATCGATAGGAAGAGCACTTCGGGGTGTTGCTTCAGTATGGGATCAGGTGTGATCTCTTGGTTTAGCAGGAAGTAATCCTGTGTGGCACTAAATACAGCTGAAGCAGAGTATGTCGTAGCTTGTTCAGCTAGTTGTGAGGTAGTATGGATGCGGAAGCTATTGTCTTATTTATTTGATCTCCAGATGGATGCTACTTGTATACATTGTGACAACCATAGTTGCGTGAAGTTGTCAGAGAATCCAATGTTCCATGAGAAGTCGAAGCATATCGAGATCAAGTACCACTATATCAAGGATATGGTGCAGAGGGGAGCAGTGAAGTTCCAGTATGTTGCAACGAAGGAACAGATAACTGCTATATTGATGAAGCCATTGGCTAGGATGAAGTTTGAGTACTTCAGGGAGAAGCTTGGTGTTCTCTAGATAGAGGTTTCCTCCAAGGGAAAGTGATGAGACCCATAGCCATTCTGACATGGTGAGAGGATTGGTTCCTTCCATGGTCAGATGTAAGGGCTGAGCCATTCTATCATGGTAAGAGGATTGGTTCCTTCCATGTCAGATATGAGTGCTGGCCATTCTGTCAAGCAGGACAAATGTAAGGGAAACTGCCATTCTGGGAATGGAGGTACCTGGTCAGTTACCAGGAAAACTCAGTCTAGGATTGAGAAGCCATTCTGATGTGATAGAGGGATGCGTTCCCACTTGATCAAATGTAAGGGATAAACCATTCTATCATGGCTAAAGGATTAGGTTCCTTCCATGTCATATGTGAGTGTTGGCCATTCTGATGAGCAGGTCAGATGTAAGGGCAACTGCCATTCTCTAGGAGAATGGAGGCACCTGGTCAGTTACCAGGTATCTCAGTCGAGGACTTGGGGCCATTCCGATGTGACTATAGGATTGGTTCCTACAAGATCATATATGAGTGCAAGCCCTTACATCATTGTGTGTAGGATGTGTTCCATCCCGGATGGATGTAAGTGCAGAGCCCTTTCATCATTGTGGTAGAATGTGGTTCCAACCTGGATGGAAGTACAGAAATCTTCCATCATTGTGGTAGGATGTGGTTCCATCCTGGATGAATGTAAGTGCAGAGCTCTTCCATCATTGTGTGTAGGATGTGTACCATCCTCGATGGAAGTGTGGAAATCTTCCATCATTGTGTGCAGGATGTGTTCCAGCCTGGATGGAAGTGTGTAAATATTCCATCATTGTGTGTAGGATGTGTTCCAGCTTGGATGGAAGTACGAAAATCTTCCATCATTGTGTGTAGGATGTGTTCCAGCCTGGATGGAAGTATGAAACTCTTCCATCATTGTGTGTAGGTTGTGTTCCAGCCTGGATGGATGTGAGTGCTGTTCCTTTCTGATGAGTAGGTCAGATATAAGTGCTGAAGAAGACCTACATGGAGGCTAGGCCTACAACTAGCATGAAAAAGGGCTAGCTCTGTAGAACTTCCTGTGACGAGAAGAATCATGAGATAACACCCGTGATGATCCAGCAGTGATGATCCAGATCGAGTGACGATGTCTAGTGATGATCTAGATAGAGTGATGATCCAGATCTAGTGATGATGATCCAGATCCAGTGATGATGATCCAGATCCAGTGATGATCTAGATTCAGTGATGATGATCCAGATCGAGTGATGATCTAGATCCAGTGATGATGATCCAGATTGAGTGATGATCCAGATCTAGATGAAGATGACTTGAAGATGATGAGGAATTGATGATGACCCAAATGATACAGAGAAGAATACTTGTGCTAATAAATTGTGTCGAGAGAATACCTTCCTAGTTAAGAGGGAGTGTTGATGTAATTGTAACTTCAGAATGTATTCACTTGTATCTATTGTAACCCAATGTTCATTCCAGGATGTATTATAATGTACTTGAGTCATGTCATACCCCGATGTTTGTTCCAGGAAGTTTCTATAATGAGAAAATCATGTCAAGTCATTGTGGGTAACCCTCCTATTGGTCAAGGGTTAAAAGTCCCCACAGTAGTGGGGCCCTAGGGTTATTAGACTATCCTAGTGAAGTTGACCCTAGGTGAGTCATTTTAAGTTGGGGCAATAATCCCCACCATTGTGTTAAGGATAAACCTCCTTTTTGGCTAGAGGAGGAAAAGTCCCCACAAGTTGTGGGGCACTAGGGTTATTAGACACTCCTAGAGATGTCATCTCTAGTAAGTAATTGTTAAGTGAGGTCGACATGATGGAGTGGGTTCCAAGTGAATGGAAGAATATAAATAGAGAGTGAGTCTCTCTATTTAGGACACACACACTCACTCATTAGGGCGCATGAGTGAGAGAGAGAGAGACTGCTGCTGTCGAGAGATCATCTTACTATTTTTCGGTTTTACCTTTGGTGTTGATTCTATCTCTGAGGAAGTTGCAGGGTTTTATCCTTTATGTTTTCCCCGAGGAAAATTCTTTGTGTCTCTTGTCTCTTGTGTTGTGCTTGTGTTTTATTGCTGTGCATGTTATTCCCTTAGTTAAATATCCTAAGATCATAATGCTAGCTTGAATGATAAAAATATAACAGCTTCAATCCACTTTGTAAAATAGATTTTGGCTGTCAAAATCCATCTATGTTGTCCTGAATAGTGTGGATTTATCTCCCCAATGAATTCTAGTCCCCACTGGATGAAAAGGTGTTTCTACAGATATTGGATTAAGAGGAAATGGAAGAATTTTCCTCTTACCATAAAAAATATGGCATTGGTGGCACTTAGTGATCTCTTTATAAACATCATAAAATAATGACGGCCAGTAGATACCAGCTCTCAACTTTTTTTTGTTACTTTCCAAAAAATGGTCCCCCCCACAATCTCCTTTGTGAAACTCTTCTATAGTATGCTGGGCTTCATTATCAAAATGACAATTTAATAAAACACCACCAGGATCTTTCCAATATAGATATTCATTTAGAATACAAAACTTGGCATATTTTAGCTTCACTGACCTTTCCCTTGTTTTGCTTAACCCTATAGGAGCATGTAAATTTTGCAGTACATACACAATGTCAAAATACCATGGAGATATGGAGAAATTAGGAATTACTTGCACCTCTACGTCAATCTAGTTCGAATGATTGGTCAAGAAATTTAGTTGCAAGGATTCATATTTGGAATTTGTCATCATATTTTTCAGTCATTGAACCTTAATCAGTTTGGTGGGATTGATATCAATGTCATACTCTAGTAACACAAAAATCCATTATGATATTTTTCCCTCTGGATCAGATTGTATGAGGATGCCCTTCACCACACTACTAGGAGCATAAGCAATGATGTGTGAATGAAGAACATGGACTCTAAAATATTTCAGAGATTTGACTAGAGCATACACGTGTTTTTACATTATGTCATATTTCAACTCCCTGTCTCTTACCAGAATTGTATTCGAATATTTGACTAGAGCATACACGTGTTTCTCCATTATGTCATATTTCAAGTCCCCATCTCCCCAACAACTTCTTAATAATCCTTACCAGAATTTTATTCAAATATTTTGCTAGCCCATTCGCTTGTGGATAATAGGTAGTAGAATGGTTGAGGCTGATATGATACTTATGACAAAAATTGATCATCTTCTTATACTTGAAAGCTGTTGCATTGTCTGTCACAACCCTCCTAGGGAACCCAAACCTAGCCAAAATATTTTCTTCCAGAAAACCCATAATCACTGCATCAGTAGCTCTCCTGGTAGGTATTTCTTCAAACCACTTTGTAAAATAGTATGTGGTTATTGAAATCCATCTATGTTGTCCTGAAGAGTTTGGATTTATCTCCCCAATGAATTGTAGCCCCCACTTCTGAAAAGGTGCTTCTACATATATTGGATTAAGGGGAAGTGGAACAAGTTTCCTCTTACCATAAAAAATATGGCATTGGTGGCACTTAGTGATCTCTTTATAAACATCATAAAATAATGACTGCTAGTAGAAACCAGCTCTCAATTTTTGTTGTTGTTGTTACTTTCCAAGAATGGTGCCTCCCACAATCTCCTTTGTGAAACTCCTCTATAGTATGCTGGGATTCATGATCAAAATGAGAATTTAATAAAACACCAACAGGATATTTCCAATATAGATATTCATTCAGAATACAAAACTTGGAAGATTTTAGCTTCACTAACCTTTCCCTTGTTTTTTTTAACCCTCCAGGAGCATGTAAATTTTACAGTACATACACAATGCCAGAATACCACGGAGATATGGAGAAATCAGGCATTACCTGCACCTCTGTGTCAATCTGGTTCGAATGATTGGTCAAGAAATTTAGTTGCAAGGATTCATAGTTGGAATTTGTCATCATATTTGTCAGTCCTTGACCCTTAATCAGTTTGGTAGGCTTGATCTCAATGTCATACTCTAGTAACATGACAATCCATTTAGATCTATTTCCCTCCATATTAGATTGTGTGAGGATTCCCTTCACCACACTGCCAGGAGCATAAGCAATGATGTGTGAATGAAGAACATGGAATATGAAATCTTTCAGAGATTTGACTAGAGCATACGTGTGTTTCTCCATTATGTCATTTTTCAACTCCCCGTCTCTTAACACTTTGCTAAAAAAGGCTATAGGTTTCTCAATATATTGATCATTTTTCTGTAACAACACTCCAACAACAGTGTAATCAGAAACATAAGAAAAGATTAAATATTTTTTGCTCAAATCTGGACTTACCAAAATAGGGGCTTCTATGATAGCCTGTTTTATGTCTCTGAAATCTCTCCTTGCTTCGATTGTACATTTAATCTCATGATCCTTTTTCAGCATGTTAGTGATATTCATTAGTATCTCAGCAAAACTGGGGATGAACCTTCTTAGAAAATTTACCTGTCTAATGAAGGATTGCACTTCCTTTTTTCTCCTTAGTTCTTCAACCTTCAAGATTGCCTTTATCCTCTCTGGATCAATATTTATACCATATTTTGAAATGATGTGTCCCAACAATTTTCCTTCCTCAAGCGCAAAGTTTGATTTCCTGGGGTTTAATGATATTCCATACTTCTTACATTTCAAGAAAACTTTCTTGAAATCCCTAATATGTTCCCTGTCAGATATAGAGTATACAGTGATATCATCCATATAGACAACTACGAATTTGTCTTTTTCCTCTGCAAAGGCAATGCCCATGGCATGTTGGAAAGTGGCCCTTCCATTCATTAGAACAAAATGCATCTTGGAAAACATAAAAGGCAATATTCTCTTGATCCTCAGGTAACACCTTTATCTTATTGTATCCTAAAAACCCATCCATTGTGGAAATCCTTTCAGACCCCACCACTTTTTGCAAAATGTGTTCCATCTTGGGAAAAGGATAATTATCTTTCAAAGAGACTTTATTAATATTTCTAAAATCTATACAAAGACGAATTTCACCGTTCTTCTTTCTAACAAGTACCAGATTCGTAACCCACTTGGAGAATCTCAAAGTTACAATGATCTTGGCATTGAACAATTTTCTGATCTCTTTCTTAATGATAGGAAGAAACATGGTTAAATCTTCTCAATTTCTATCTAAAAGGTTTCTCACCAGGTTTTATGGGACAGTATTTTGTATGATGGATATATCATAATGTTTAAGATCTTCGTAGCTCCAAGGAAAGACGTTAGTGTACCTTTTCATGAAATTGATATAATCTTCTTTTTCTTTTACAGGTAATATCTTTCAAAACTTTATGATATTTGGGTTCTCTTTGGTCCCTATATTTTTATCTTCGACGGCACCATCAATAGGCTTCATCTTTGTATTCTTAATTAGTGACATCGTTTTGGTCAAACAACTTCTATAGAGGGATCAGGGCTATGGGGATATGATTACCCTTTAAATGAACTATATCCTCCCCCCCTATGGAGTTTTTGTACTTCATTCCTTAAACAATTCATTCTTCACTGTCTTCAACATCTTAAAAGTTCTCAAGATTTTCATTTTTATTATCTACCTGAGTATTCACAAACTCACCCGATAAATCCAAAAATCTCTTAATCTGCATGTCATCTTCAAATACCTGCCAGTATTTGGAATTATCTGGTATGGAGGGTCTATTCACTATGTCAACCTTATACTTCCTTTGGCTAGCACTGGGATTTTTGAATTTACCAGTAACAACTGCTAAACAGTAGGCCACTGTGTTTTCATATCTAGGAATTACTCTAATTGTATGCTCAGTAAAATAATTACCAAACATATCCCACACTTCATTTATATAAGCCCTGATTATGGGATGTCTGGTTTGATAGTTTTCATTTACTTGATTTGTTACTAGCTCTGAGTCTCTCATGACTTGTACCCTTTTGGCTCCCATACCTTTCAATGCATGAAACCCTAACAATAAAGCTCATACTCTGCCACAGTTTTAGTACATTCAAAAGTTAACTTATAAGACAGACCTTTAAAGTCCTTGATGGGAAAAATGATATACACACCTGGACCAACACCTACCTTATCGACTAATAAATCAAAATACATGGTCCAGATACCTTCTTCTTTCTATTTCATCTCTAAAGCTTCTTGTTTCTTTGCAAATTCTTCTTCCTCCTTAACTTCAATAGGTGTAGGAATCTCAATATCACAGGGAGAATCATTATTAAATAAAATTGAAGATCCCAAGTCAGTATCAACAGCATATAAAGCATGATTATCTGGTTTATCTTGGATGCTAACTACATATGGGGATCTTTTCTCACAATATAAACTTTTATTCCCTCCATCCATAGGAATGGTAACATAGGACATGTCCATTTGCAGACTTTATTTTAATTTATAGGTCCAAGACCTTGACAGTAACACCCCAAATTTGGGAGGAATGTATTATATGACAACATCCATTCCCACAGTTTTAGAGGGAATTTTTCAAAGTTACTACCATATCTTTAATCAGTCCAAGACATTTTACCTTCTTGGAATCAAAAGAGTACAAATCCTTAAATGGTCTAGTAACTTATAATCCCAAAATTTCTACCACTCCCTTTGGTATCAAATTATGGGAGGCACCAGAATCTAACATGGCATTGTGCACAACCATATCATGTACATTTAGACTTAGGTAAAAAGGGGGAACTTCTTCCTCATCTCCATTTTCCATTTTAGATCCAAAGACAATAGTAGGAGCATCATCATTCACTTCTAAGATATTAGGTTGAAATTCTCCCTGATTCCTAACCATACCTTTTATCTTGTCTTTGTATTCTTTGTTTCTTAGCAAGTCATTAAAAAGGATGGATATTTTTACCTTTGAGAGTTCTGTTTGCAGGTTGAAAGTTGAAACATTTTTTACCACGTCTATCAGTGTTGGCTGTTTAAATTCTTTAGTATTTTCTAATTTATTTACAGGCTCTTTACATACAATTTGTTCTTTTTGTTTTTCTTTTTTCTTATCGACGTTCTGTTGAATGTTAGAAGGTTGATTTGGATTGATCCTTCCTTTATTGAAAGTAACATTTATTTTCCTAAATTGAATCTTTCTTTGGACAACATCCATAGCATGTAGGTATCCCCTTTGGTACTGTTCTGATTCTACCTCAAAATCCTTATTATCATCCTACTGAGCATACATGTTATGTTCTATTTCTCTAAGGTATATATCAGAATCCAAATCACCGAAATGATGGATTTGATATTCAATAAGTTCAGCCTCACCTTCACCATCAACATAGTTTTCAGGGAAAGGTGGTTGTCTTTGTTGATCATTTGGATTTCTATGATTCCTTATATCCCTCTGTTTGATTTGTGGGGGTTGAGGAGGATTGGGTCTTCTGAAGTTCAGATTCTTGATTTGAGGCTCATTTTGTTCTTTGTTCAGTGGCCTATTATCTACGGTTATTTTATACATCATTTTCTCCATTTCCTTCAATATCATCTCAAATTTTATATCACTGGAAGTGGCAGCAACAGAAGTAGAAGGTATAATTTCTTCTCTAATTTTACTTTTATCAGTTTCTATTTTATGTTTCATCTTTCCACATGCCATCATGTTGGCTTATACTTCTATTGAATCTTTAAACATGTCAGGAAGACTGGTTGATTTCCTTTCTCTCAATAATAAAGCAAAATTGCTTTCAAAAGCATCAGCGTAGTGGAGTTTTGCCGCACTTACTAGAGGTTTGATATCAGCATAGTGGAGGTTTTCCGTGCTTACTCTCATTAAACAACTTGAAAATTCATGGAAAGATTCAAAACCCCCTTTCTTTAGATTGTTATATTGAGATATTACTTGTAATGGAATCTTCTTATCATCCCACATTTCTAATAATGCAGCCTGGAATGCTTGGAATGTACAAATGGATCCAACAGGGAAGTCTCTAAACCATTTCTTGGCTTCCCCAGACAAGCTTTGTGCAAACATTATCATCTTAACATCTTCATAATCAACCTCTTCCATATCAATGAAGTCATCAAACATGTCCACATGTTGTCTGGATGTGAAATTACCCTCCCCATCATACAAGGTAATTCTTTGGGCATAATTCATAGGGATTTCATGTAATGCAGCAGGAAAATCCAAAGGGGAAAATCTGGCCGCCATTGGTCTAGGTGGATTTGGAACTACAGGAGGTTCTTGGAAGGATGGAGTGTTTTGAACAATTGGTGGGATATAAGGCTGAAAGTTCTGAAAAGTAGGGTTTCTTACACCAATTTTGTTAGAGTTTTGAAGGTTCTACAAAAGAGAGTCAAGTAGATATGACTCTAACTTACTAGGATTTAATTATGTGTTCTTCAAGTCATATTCTGATTTAGACTTTAATAGTGACCTTTCAAAATTAGTTTCCCACACAGAATCTTGAATGCTATGAAATTCTAGAGTAGATGAATTTCCAAATTGAGGAATATCTAATTGGTATTTTCCTTTATTTCTAGGAAATTTATTGAGGTTATCCACACCTTGTAATATTTCAACGTCAGGATTACCTCATGTATGTGGACGCCTAGAGGCCAGGATGCCTTCTGCAATTCTATCAGAACCAATGTGGATTCGTAAGGGAAAATATACAACCTTATTCAACTGCAAGAGTCTCTGTTTTCCCACAGAAACCCGTTCTTCTAAGAATATTTGTTGTTTCTCCCAAGGATGATTTGCACTTTCACGTCCCCAGCAATGGCGCCAATTTGTTAGAAATCAGAATCGCACCCAAGGTTGTGGAAGGTGAATCCCGAGGTAACAACAGAACCACTTTAAAAAAGGGAGCTAGATTCTTCGTTTCTAGAGAGGGATCTCTCATAAATATATAAGAAGGACACATATAGACATGAAATCAAATTCAGATATTGTTGTGGTTGAAACATGGTAAGGGTACATTGGGCTATGGAGTCATACTTATCAAGAAACACAGAGCATTTTGCATGGGAAATGTCTGCAAAATTAAGATAATACTTCGGTTACGGTCAATATGTTTTTGGTCTGGTGATAAGGAAGAAATTATGAAAGTCCATTAACATAGAGCACCAACTAGATGAATTCTGCATTAACTTTGGTAGAAACAATTTGTGAATATCTGGAACAATAGCCAGAGCATAGCCACGTATGAATTTTGAAAACTATCACACACTTATCTTATAGATATGAGAGAAAACACAATGGAAAGATTAATAAGAAGGACATGCACATAAAGAAGAGAAATCACAGACGGTAACTGATAAATATACATGAATTTTTGCATTCAAAGGCCAGCATTTGTCTCTACAACTTTTATTAAAAACAGATATCAAAATTACATAACACAAAAGTATCACAGGTTTCACCCTCTTCTTCCTATATTAAGGGTATATTTATAGTGTCCTAGGAAACCTTGAAATAGAGACAAGAAAGTTACAGTATGAGACTGAAAATCCTAACAAAATGATGACCTAGCATATATGCCATGATCATAAACCAAACAGACAAGCACGCGGGGTCATGCATGATGGATCAGTTGGATAATCTCGACAATGAGGACTCAGGCTTGCTTGTTGAAAAAGATAGTTCAAAATATCTTAGAGCAGTTTCCAACAGCTTCATTCGTTTCTACACCTTCACCTATGAAAAAATTATGGACCATTGATCTTTACCTGCTTAATTCTTGACCATCCAATGATGTGGCTCTTTAAATTTTCAAAGATATGAAAGGTGGATTTGTCCGTTCTAGTTGGATCAACGAAATATACCATGACCATAGATATGATATTCTTTAAATATCAACCGTTGAACAACTCCGATCTTTAAGCCATTCCACAAATTTGAAAAGTTAATTTTTGCGAGCATGTTGGCTTAGCAAAATCAATCCCCACCATGGATCTGAGAACAAGGATGATATACACCATTGAAAGCTATGGGGTCTATGTATTTTTCCATATCAAGAAGTCTAGTTAACTCGTGCACATGTTCCCTTCTTTCCGCACCGTTGATCTGTGCGGAAACTCCCTAAGCTATAGATATGGCGGATTGCAGAAGGCGAAAATCAGGATTTGAACTTTCTGTGAACTTTGATTTTGATCTTTACGCTCCTGGCTTTCTACTTCTGCCTTTTCTTTCTACACCGTCAATTTGTGCAGGATCTCCATGAACCATAGATATTAGGTATCTCGAAAAACTAAAGTTCAACGTTTTCATGACCAAATTCTTTGTATTTTTTTTTTTGATTTCCACCCTTTCTGTTCTTCTGCATCGTTTATCTGGACATAATATTTTTGAGACATCAGATCTAGTACTGTGGAAAGCGAAAGGAGGAAGTTCTAACTCTCTACAACCAAACCTTTATATATTCCACTTTCGAATTTCGTCACTTTTCTTCCCTCTTTTTCCTTTCTACACCATCGATCTGTGCGGAAATGGTCTGAGCCGTCGGATTTGGACTGCAGAAAATGGAAGTTGAGCTTACCACTTTTATAACCATGTTTTTTTACCTCTTCCACACTTCCTCTCCTGACTTTCCTTGGCAGGAAATGAATTTTGGCCTTTGATCTGCTGCGCTGCGCATCCGGGTTGTTTGTTTCCTGTCAACATTCAGCTAAGGGCATATTTCTTTGTTTGTATGCATTTGAAGGTCAAAAATTAGAATTTCTTTAAGTATTTGGCACTCTTAACCTAGAAATGTCACTTAAAATCCTACAGATCATCATCAAAAGTCTTTAAGGTTATATGATATGAAAATTTTACAAACCTTATTTCACCATATTGGCCAGATCTCTTACCAATTACTTAGCCCAGAAATGGTGCTAACAAGGGTCATATTTTTATTTAACTTATCTTACATCTCTTTAATCATTTCCTTCATCTCAATATTTTATAAAGTATCAACACCTTTCCACTCACTTGAATTTTTTATTTCTTAGTTTTGTTTGTCTATTTTCTTGTAAATTAAACTCCATTATCCTTACTTTACTCTCCAAAAATATCACCTTGTTGTATATTTGGATTTGAATCATGTTTTCAAAAGATGCAAATTTATTATCAAGCATAATATTTATATTATTGTTTATTTATCGTTGAATTTTGTCCTCTAAGGAAGAAAATTTAGTATAAAGCAAGGATTCTAAGTGTGTTTGAATTTTGGAATCTCTATCTTCTATATTTTTTCCAAAGAGTCAAGGCGATCATAAGGACTTTGTAAGGTAATATTACTAGGTATTCCTTTGACAAACTATTTTAAATGCAGTGAATTATTCATATTTGCAAGATATTAAGAAGTAAAAACTCAAGAGAGGAAAGTGTGCACCTAAGACAAGTTGTAGACTTTTCCCTAGCCCAAATCGAAGCTTAGATTAGTGCCCTTTCCACTTCGCTTGAATGATACCTTTGTAGATCTAGGGTTCACTGCAAAGGCTCTTTACTTGAATGAAAATTTCATAGATCTATGGTTCATCATAGATTTTCACTGCAGAAGCCACAAAGAACCCTATGTCAGAGAAGATGTATTCCCAGATCCAAAGGTCACTACATATCCGAACGAGTTATATGCACAGAAGAGAGGTTTATCACCACATATATGAATATGTATGTTTCTGAGAGAAACTTCCTATGGCTTGGGGTATACCACAACAGACTAAATGACACCATAAATCAATCCATTTCAATATGCAAGAGAAACGAATGTTGCTAACACTAAGGGATACAGAACATACCTTATTCCGTACGGTTGTAGTAGATCCTCGTTGATCGTTTCCAACATGTTGCCCCTACAATTAAAGCTCCACAACAGTGAACAAGGAAAGCGTGATAGATATTAGAGTGTTAGGCCTACCCTAGCATATAAAAATCGAACATGTATAAGCAAATACAACTACATCCATGGATAAAATATTCATATCCATACACATGTAATGGATGAGAATTAGATATTTCTATTTGTTAGGTCATGCTTTTGTTTTCCATCTTTTAATACTTTTGTTTATGTTTTGAATTTTGGTTTTACTCTTTACACCTAGAAAATTTTATTGCTTAGGATATTTTGAATTTTTTCCCTTTAAGCTTTCATATTATTTGTTTTCTTAGCTTTATTTTTGAAAATTTTAGTTTGATTTCATAATCAGAGGGCTTATAGAAGGCTTATATGGATTAAAAGGTCTAAAGAATATCATAAAAGCTTGATTAAGGTTCCTAAACCAATTTTAAGCCTTTTTCATGACTTTAATTTTTGCAAATTATTAACTCGGACTTTCTTGTAGTGCTAGCCAAAAACAATCACACATATGCGCTACAAGAAAGTCGCGCAAGTTAAAAATCATCATTTTTGGTTCAGTTTTCTTCAGAATTCTCACACATAAGATGTCAATCATACTGAGTGATGGATTTGATATGTGTTTCTTTTAGAATAATCACTGTGACAGGTGTAAATATCATCATGAGGGCGAATCGTGGCAGTTTCTTGCAGAGATGATGCAATAATGATAGCAGACCATAATGAGACAAAGGCATTTTGAATCACCTGTTCCCTGAAGTGCATGTAGAGCAGGTGAAGGTCATGGCGAAAAATCAGCACTTGGTAATCGGAATTTTGAAACAAAGTGAAAATTAGGGCTTTCAGGAGCGGTCGTCTGGAGCTATCAAAGTGGTCAGAGAAGATTGGGGAATGCCATTCAACACCTGATAGTCAAGAGAACAAGATTCTAGCAACTGTAATAGTCATTTAACAGGTAGGCTGAGAACTGATTACCAAGGTTCATAAATTTGGGGTTTTTTCTAAACAGAGGATTAATGACCGAATGGATGGCAGATTATTAGTTTTTGAGCATAATTGATACTAAATTATGGATTCTCAGTCATGGATTTAAAGTATTTACCAGCTTAAATGAGAAGAGTTCAATTTAAGGTTTTTAGGGTTCCCTTATACAGTATTTTCTGTCAGTTTAGCAAAATTTGAAGACAGTCAGAGTCTGTTTTATTGACAGAAGTTATTTGACAATAGTTCAAAATGAAAAAGAGTGGTAAGACTAATAGGGCAGAACCCTCAGACTTAAGTTGGGTTCAAAACTTTCCAGATTGTGCACAGTTTTTTGCAGAAGTAGTGTCAAAACCCCATATTTTCCGAAAAATTTAAAATTTTCAAAATACAGATAATTTTCATAAATGCAGTAAACTAATTATTTAATTAGTTATATGTTATTGAATTCATTATCTGAATTATCTATGTGGTTATGTTTTTAAGTTATATATATTTTTTCATTATTGAAATTTTGACACTCCCATAAATATCATGTATATATGTTTTTGGGCTATATATCTTAAATGCGATGCCCACATATGACTACAATGAGGTTGTTTATCTTAATACTGTTAAACGGCTGATTTAGTCCCTAGTAATTTTGGATACTAGTGTTATCTTTATGTTTAAGACATAAACTTTTGGAAAAACATCGTGGTACACTTTTAACAATGTACCTCCTCTCTCTGTATGGATATAGATAACTTTACTTTGATTTACCCCATAGAAGAAGAAGAAGAAAATATTTTAGCGTCTACGAGGCTAAGAATAGCCTATGGGACAGACCATCTCGCACGTTGTTTTCTGCAATTCAATCCTTTGCCTATTCAATTTGATGATGAGTGCCCCTAATTTTCCACATTCCCCTCGTTAAATAAATCATCCCAAGATTTATCCGTCAAGACATTTGCGTACCTGTCCCTACTCTCTCCACCTTACCAGCGGTGCAAAAAATACACACTCTTTCTGCCCAAGCTTCTTTTGGCCTTTTTCTAGCGCTTGGTCTCATGACGGAGTTGATGGGAATTATTTCTTAATTGAGCAATAAGAATTTTGGCTTTCCAAGGTATATTGGCCCCTATGTACGCATTTTTATGTTAATTGTAGGTAGGGTTAAACTCTTCAATATAATACTTTATGTTTCTCCCTAGCTCTTTATCCCAAGTTTACTTGTGGAACTTATTGATAACAAAAGTCTTTATTTATTTACTATTCGTGGGGCACATGCTCAAGCACATATCCCATTTACTAAGCCATTTAATATTTTGTCGCTTCCAAGTCTTCTTTCTTTTGCACAATATGTCATTGAAGACAACCTTAGGCCATGTACCTTCTTCCATTTGCTCAATTCTTTTTAGATATCTTATGAGTCTCACCATAGTGATTGCTTCAATAGAAGCCACCCCCATTTCACTTAGCATGATCTCGTATGGCACTGAACTCTTAATTTTGAACTTGCTTGTAATCATGTGTTTTTGAATCTTTTATATTTTCCTCTACTGTAAGTCAGAGGTACTGTTGGCCCAAACTTCACAGCCTTAGAGAACAACTGGGATCACTAAGAGCCCAAAAAGGGTTTGCATAGCTTTCCAGTCCCATAACTCTGCCTCTCTGCACCTATTTTGGAAAGCATAAAACGCTTTCCAACCTCCAAGAGTTCATTTTTTCCTGTAGCCTTCCCATCTCAAATTTTTGTTGAAGTCAATTCTGAGGTACTTGTAATCTTCCACTACTTCAAGGGTATTGTCTTCAAAGTAGAACCTATGTTGTTTATATTTTCTTTTTCTATAGAAAACTACCACGTTCGTCTTGCTAGTATTTACTTGCATCCCACCTGTTCTACAAAAGTGCTCAAGGGAAATCAAGTGCTCTTGCAAACCAAGAGCACACTTAGCAACCAAAATAAGGTCAACTGCATACAAAACAAGCCTTATCACATACTCACTCACGAGGGTGCCATCCCCGCCCTCTAAGTTTAACCACTCTTCAAGTCTTTCAATATATAACCCAAAAAGGGTAGGGGATAATGGGCATCCTTGCTTGACCCTGATATCACTTCTGAAAATTTCGGAGATACCATCTGATGTTCTGATTTTGACTTTGGCCTACTCATATAGCCTGTGAACAACTGCTCTAAGATGTATAGGAACCCCAAGTTCCTCCATTCTATGCCATAGCTTATCCCTCGGAACTGTGTCAAAAGCTTTTTTGAAATTGACAAAGCAACAAAAGGCTTCCTCTTTTTTCTCCCACACTTTTTCAATGAAGTGCCTTAAAGTAATACCATGGTCCACCGTGGAATGTTTAGGTCTAAAACCTGCTTGCCCTTTAAGACGCTTGTCCCTTTCTTCCGCCCACTTGCTAATTCTATTTTCTAGCATGCTTCCAAATAGCTTTGCAAACAAGGGGTTTATCATTATGGTCCTATAATTGGAGGGATCGTTGACATTTCTGCTCTTGAAAAGAGGTATTGCGAGGCTAGTTGTCCAATATGTAGGGAATCCCTGCTGAATGATGTTGTTGAAGATTCCCGTAATGTGAGGTGCAATAGTTTTCGAACCCCACTTTAGATATTCAGCTTGAAGTTATACTAAATCTTTGGCTTTTCCAACACCCGACTTCTTAATACCCACCTCGATTTCTTGCACGGTGAAAAGCTTAGTAATGGTGGCGATGTTGACTAAGGGGGGAGGGGGGTCAACCTTAGGATTCCACTCATAGAGTTGCCTTGCATATTTAAGCCACTGGTCCGTTGTAATATTGTTTTCAGTTTGCTGCTTGCTTGCTTGAAGTTCCTTCTAGAATAGTTTGGGGTTATTTTTCTCAAGGAAGATTAGCTCTTCCCTCTTTGAGACCATGAAATCAACTTTTTTCTTTCTTAAAATATGCTTGTAGCTTTTTAAGTCTTTTTCTTTCCAGTTTGACTCTCTCCACCTTCTCCTTGTTTTTTTACACTCCTCATCGAACCAAGCATTAACATGAAAGCAATTTGTTTCATGTTTCCTATTCTTTGCTCTTTTGCATTTTGTGAGTACCCTTTGAATTAAATTAGTTAGCTACTGATTATTAAGGCCTTGGGACAGAATTTCCTCCTACTTACAAAGTCTCTTTAATGCCTTCCTAAAGATATTACAATTTTCTTGAGTCAAAAGAATTATGCAATTTTCTAGACGTTGTTGAATGTGTTGATTTTGTGTCCCAACCTGTTGCTTATCAGTCCAAAAAAGACTTAGATAGATTGGTTTGTGATCAGATAATTTTAAATTCCAAAGTTGTTCACCAATCATAACTTCCTCCATTTTCTCGCATAAGCCATGTGAACAAATTGCTTAGTCCACCACACTTGCTCCATTGTAAGTATTACAAGTGAAATTACCAGAATTTGTCCATGAATGCAAACCATTGCAAATTACTAAATCAAAATTTCCGCATAAGGTAAGCAACTGTTCTCCAAAGAGATTGCGGCTTTTGTTTCCCTTTGAAATTCTTGTCCATTGATGATTTATTTCTTATGTAAGCCAAATAGGGTTGCAATCTTCCCTATGACGAAGAATGCTAGCTTGTTCACTTGCAGTCCTAGTGTTGAAATCCCCTACTAGAAGGATTTCACCTACTTGACAATACTTCGCAATATCATTTTTTAATGCTACAAAAGGGTCTTTATGGACGAGCCCCTTCCTTTTGTAATTTTTTGAAACTTGTGGGACGAAGTAGCATGCTGCAATTCTGATGACATTTCCATTTTTTTATATTTTAAACCAAATAAATCGTTTATTTGAGTCTTCTTTTTCTAGTTGAATGCAACGATCTATCTTTTTCTTCACTAAGATGATGATACCTCCGTGACCTTTTCCATTCTTTGCTTCCTTGTTCCACATTGCCAACTTCATATATTTTTCAAAAATGGGTGTCTTAAACCCTTCATGTTCATGTGTTTTCACGAGACATATTATGTCCCTATATTCTGCAATAGGTCCTAGCCCAGGTCCACGCTTACACGGGTATCCTCTGCAGTTCCAACATACTAAGCTTAAGGGAACTTGAGTAGACCTTGATTGCTATTTGCTTTGGCATACATGACTCAAAGTTGACTCTACACCCCTATTTGCCCATCCTGACTTTGCTAGGATATTTTATGCTAAGGGATTTGCTATCACTTCTTGACTATTGTTTTGTTGTCTTGCTTTAGAAAGAGGACCAAAAACAACAATAACAACTTTGCCTTTGTATAACCATTCTCTTTTTCCCTCATCTCTTACTGCTCTGACCTTTGACAACTCTTTTTTTCTTTCCTCTTGCTGCATGATAGTTAAGTCTTCCTCTAGAAAAAAGTGAGAGCCCTTTAAGAGATGCTTCTTAATTAGAAGAGTTTGCTTATCACGTGCACTTGCCATGATGACTTTTATGGGCCCGACTCTCTCATCACTATGTTTACCCACCCTCCATGCTTGGCAAATTTGGCCTTGCCACTGCAACTTGTCTTTCAAAAAGTCACTTGCAAGCTCCGGGGTACATTTATTCTTACCATAATCTCTCACACCTTTAATTATCATGTTTGTTGTTTTGTCTTGTCTTTCTTTGGTTTCCTTCCCTTGTTTGTTGTCTCCTTGGTTGCTTGTTTTTTTTTCTTTTTCCATATTAGCAGGCTTGCTAATAACTTGTGCCCACGTTCTTTAATTTTTGGTGAAACCTCCATTTTCTGCTTCTCTTACTTTCATTCTCTGATTATTTGTTTGTTCATCTGTTTTCCCTTCAACATTGGATGTTTTATGATTCAACACCCCTCTCTCTTCCCCTATCGATTATTTCATTCTTTGCTAGTATGCCTTGTGTCTTGCCACTCATTCTTGTCTACCAGAATAGCTTCTTGTAACAATGCCACTGACCTTTTAAAACCTTGTTGCTTTCTGCGAAACATTTATTTTCTACTGTTAACAGATGGATTTTAAGGTCCCTCTCCTGCTCTTTGACTTCCAAAACCTCTCGGTATTGAGTAGCTCTTGTACATATAGGGTAGATGTCTAGGTGAGAGGTGTGGATGTGGGACTGTATAGAGCACGATAAGTGTTGCTTTTACCCTTGTTGCTACCACATCCTTGCCAAAAAGACATGTTTGATTGTTTATTAGTCTTCCTTTGAAACTATGTTTTCTTTGTCTCCCGCCACTTTAGACGTGGAGCTCCCAGTTGTTTGGCTTTAACCCAAACCCACTTCCCTGTTTTACTCGTGGAGGCAATTTTCACTTGACCTAAGTTGTTAGAGTTTTACTCGTGGAGGCAATTTTCACTTGACCTAAGTTGTTAGTTACATATACCTCTAACCTTTTTCGTGTTAGATGGTGTGTTTCCTTTGTTATAGGAAACAAGAAAATACAGAAATAGAGAACAGAACAGAATGTTATAGGAAACAAGAAAATACAAAAATAGAAAACAGAACAGAATTGAATACCTGAATACCTGGAACCAAGAGACTTGTTTTTTCTCGTTTCGTTTTACTTGGGTCGCTTTCTCCTTTTTACTTTAGTGCTTACACGACCTTCCAAGCCGATTTTCGAGCACAGTTCCAACCATCGACATCTCTATCTCTGTCTCTGCCTCTGTTCCAACGTTCCAACTTGCCCGCCCTTCCCTAGTTCTGTAAGCTGAAAACAGAGCTTGCTTTTTGTGCATGAAATTTTATGCGTTTTGATTTGGGAACTACCGCTGCCTGGATCTCAAGTAGCTTAAGTTAACAGTTGCTGACTTAAATGGTAAAAACGTTAGTTATCCACTCTCTTATTCTGGCCCGTCCAAATGTCAATAACCAAATGTCAAAAGAATCTTGTACACTAAGAGTTCAAAATGCCATAAATTTAAGGACACCAGCCCTAGAGTTTAAGGGAAAACCCAATATATGTCATGAAGCATATGCCGTAAAGTAAATGAGTTTTTTTTTGCATTTAAAAAAAATTAAATCAACTTGAATTTTAGAAAGGAACATGATCATCCGTGCCAGATAAATCTCATTTGGGCTCCATACAACGGACCATAGTTTAGATTTTCGAGGAAATCTTGATATTTGAACCACATCGGTTGGTACAAGCATTGTCACTATTTACATCTGTCAGCGGATTTTCTAATCAGTTTTCATGTCGGTACAAGTATTGCCATTATTTATAGCTTACAGCTAGCAAGTAATATTTAGTCTGCTGTAAGCTATGATGTTCGTTAGATTTCAAGCAGTTTTATGATTTATATGGATGTTCTTTAGATGTCAAGCAGTTTTATATCTATGTTTACTAGATTTCAAGCGGTTTTATCTAGTTTAATATGGATGTTTATTAGATTTTAAGCAGCTTTAGATATAAAGCTGACATCAAATATTTAAATTAAATAACGTACAACAAGCTGAATATTGCTTTTTAAGAAATCGCCCCATAAACACTAGAGTTAATTAAGGAAAACGCATTAGCTTTGCTGCTTGAATGTTTAACTACTGTTTGAATAATCCCATTTGATTTACCAGGCAGAGCATTGCCATGGCGGGGGANGAGTTAATTAAGGAAAACGCATTAGCTTTGCTGCTTGAATGTTTAACTACTGTTTGAATAATCCCATTTGATTTACCAGGCAGAGCATTGCCATGGCGGGTGAGTAAGCCTAAGTCCACTCCCAACATTGATACTTCCTGCATCAACATAACGCTTATGGTGAATAAGAAAAGTCGCAAGATAATGTACGCAGAAGCAGGGAAAGATTTTGTTGATCTGCTATTCAGTTTTCTCATCCTTCCTGCGGGGGCCATTGCAAGCAGGCGTTGGTTTCGAAAGCTTCTAAGCCTGAGGATGAGACTGAGTCAAATGTGTGTTGCATCACAAATCTTTATAACAGCGTGAAGAGTTTATCTGCCTCGGTCATGAAAGCCGACAAGGAGGTCCTGCTAGATCCAAAAGCAGTCTCCATGATCTACACCAGTGACAAACTCCCGTGCATACAATCTCCTCGTGCTCCTGAATCTGCAGCCCCTCCTAGCTATTTTTTATGCAATAAAGCTATTGATTCCAATACTCAATCAAACATACACAGCCCCTCGTTCATACACAGCATTAGTGCAGAGTGTAGAACTGTAACTTGTTCATGCGGCCATTCAATAAACCGTGAAGTGAAGTTGGTGGATCAGAAGGCCCCTGCAGCCGCCAAAGATCCAATACTTCAGACGGGTTATGTGAAAAAGAGTGCCAACTTTGTCATCACTGACGACTTGAGTGTAGTTCCAGTTAATTCCAGTGTCACGATTGTTAAGCTGTTGAATAAACTTGGATTAAAGGAACCGACGGACATGAAAGTGCAGAATGCCACAGTTGGACCCAATGAGGTAACCAATTTTGCTATAACATTGTTCACTACTAAGTATCTTTAAACATTGGCATGGTGTATTTAGGGTTTCCGTGTTAATAATCCATCTGTTAATATTTGGGGACAGGTAACGGGCCTGCTAAAAGCAGCCATGATTTCTCACACGGCTCTAAATGACGTCTTCCAAGTCGAACCCGTGAGGCCTTATGTGGTAAGATAATTAGAAGATTTAGATAATTTTCTATTACTCCAAAGTCTTGCAATTTTGTTTCAAAAGCATAGCGATGTGTCTCATAAACTCATTTATTTGTCTGCACATATACTGGATCGACCGACCCCAGTTTCTGCACTCTGAGGGTTATGAACTGGATGGATTGTAATGGGAGATGAGTTTATGGATTTCAAAGGCTTGAAAAAAAATTAATCGATTGTTGTCTAATAGCTCACAGTCATTGTCATGCAATTATGCAAAGCAATTGGAGATTGGCTATTTGCGTTGTTTTCAGAAATCTTGTAGTGAAAATTCGTATACAGACGTAGGTTAAGAAATTGGGTAATTGTGATATACTCAGAATCAGAAACTTTGTTGCCACAATGGAGATTCATTATTTGTGCTGTGTTTTGAGAAATTTTGTTAAAATAAGTAGTTTATGAAATTAGGTGTACATAGGTAGTTTATAAAATTGAATAGTCTGGATAGGAGGTGGTTAATCTCTAGATCATTTGCACTTTTTCAGACAAGTTTGGCTCGGCAACAGGATTTGTTATTGAAAATGAGATTTTTAAGTGTTAAAATTGAAATTTTTGTTGCAGAAATGGATTCAGCACTTTCTATTACTCTTGGGGCACCCAGTTTATGCAATTCTAATCGCTGGAAACTACCCTTTGAACAATTTCAGCTGGATTTTGGCAAAAAAACTCCCTTGATTTTAGGTGCAAATGATCTAGAGTTTAGCTTACAACTTCGTGATATATGGGTGAAAACACAAAGTTGGGAAACAATTCTGTGACAAATCATTTCTTTTTTTGTATAATTTCCAATTTCTCGCCTAGAAAAAAGTCAACAAATTTTTTCAGCTGAGAGTTGTTATATTTCTCGGACGAGAAATTAACCACGGTTAACATACTCTTGTCCGAGAGTTGTTCCAAAGTTGGATAATGTTTCGGCCGAGAGTTTTAAACCTTCTCGTCCGAGAGTATTGGCATAATTTTTACATTAAACTCTCGGAATGGTTTCTCGGCCGAGAGATTAGATTCATTTTTAACTCTCGGCTGAGAAATGTTTAACTATATAAAGCCAAACCCCCTCCCCACCTAGCTGACCATCGTCATTATTCACCTAGTTTTTCGCTCTGAGGCTTTCACCGCGAAAATCAAGCCGTTGCTTTTCACGCTTGGTTATTGGCTTTTACGGCATCCGCTTAGTCCATCATCTCCATTTCACTGGTTTTTCGGTTAGGGTAAGAGGTTTTCGAAGTGTCCATCATCGCACCATTTGAGGTTTATAAGTCAGGCAGGGTAACAGTTTTTCGCGCTTAGTAAGGCCTTTTCGGGCTTGCAAACAGAGTTTGGGCACCCATTTCATGTGCCGTTTCAGTCGACCATAATCATCGTTCTGGTTCATGCCAAGGCAAAGGGGTTTCCGCTCAATTATGTGGGAATTTTCTATCCTGGTACATGCATTTTTTCATTATTTGCATCCGAAGATACATGCTACATTTCTTTCTTGAAATTACTTGTTTTCAATTCGCCGTGTTTAGACTCTCTATCTTTTGGTTATGCCACCATTTATGTATTGAATTTACCATCTCTTGGGGGAGCAATATAAGCATTAACAAAAACGCCCCCAACCCACCGAAATCCAACAGCGAAATTATGGTTTAAATCATAATTTAGAGGGTTTACATCTCAATTTTAACAATCTGGGTTATCTGTGTGGTTTTAAAAACAGGGATTTAGTCTAGAATAGGAAATTGAAAGTGATAACATTGCAAATTGATGATAATAACAATTTTCCAGACCCCAATCGTAAAACTCACCTCCCTTCTTCCACCCCATTTCAGATACGGGTCATTGTTAGGAACATAACCACTCACTGATGTGTGGTGGATTAGTCGGCATCCCTATCTAATATGTCCCATTAAACTTGGAAACAATTGGGCTCTCCTACTATTGTTCCATCAAAAACTGAGTTTAGAGCTTTTGATGGTCGAGTTTACCCCCTAAGTAAACCCCATACCCACACATCCCGTACCTTCTTGGTCACATACTGCAATTGTTCATGCATGAACACCTCCTTCCTAAGCACATGTTATTGAAACTGAGAGAGGACCTGACCTGGCCTACTTGATGAATGGAAGTTTGATAGCTCATTTGTGGGATCTCCGAACAGTTCTAGGAACTACATGACTTATGAGATTCTATGGAAGGGAGTAGGCACTTACAACATTGATATTAACTTTAGATACGCACTGCATGAATGTCAGTGGGGTTTTGGTTATCTTTTATCCTACGCATCCTGTCCAGTAGCTGTAGTATGAGTTTACTGCCCAGCTATAGTGTGAGAATGTCCAGCTGTAGGGTTTGTACCTGGCCTGTATATAGCCCTGTCTATGCTCTTAAACTTTTCTTGCCTGTTGTGGCGTTGTGAGATGTTGAGGTGTGGCACTATGAGGTGCTAAGGTGTTAGATCTAGTTATGAGAGCCCACATATCGAAATGCTCACTACTAGAGTCTGGCTTTGGCCCAAAGTTGAGGCATGCTCTCTAACCACCTGTGAATAAGGGGCATGTGTCCCTTTAATAAAAAAAATCATGAATGATAGAAGTATTTTCAATTGGGCAGCCATCATTTATTACTCTTTGACGAAAGCCATCAGAGCTGCAAAAGAGCCCAAACTTGGTAAGCAGCCTGAGTTTTACATTAGCTCCTACTTGATGGACATGATCTATGCTGCCAATGAATTTACTAGAATGGACTTTGAGACATGTTGTTTCCATATGAGCATATCGATTAAGACATCTTACTGACAGACGATGAGAGCTCTTGGGCCCCGCTAGGAATTGATTTGGCATTTGATAACAAACATGTAATTAGCTTAAATAAATAAACCATGACTGAGCAATCATTCAGTTGAGAGGGCGAGCATAGCTAGTCGAGAGGGCTGAGTAGTGATACATATGTCAGCCAAGGTTACCTCTTCAATGAACCCTATGATTAAATGTTCCTTTTGGATAGGAGTGCTTTGACTAGATGTAGTAGGTGCCATAGATGTAAATAAGGAGGTTAAAAAGGAAGGGGATTAGCCAGATAACAACATGGCTAATGAACTAGCAAGCAATGACTAGCTATGCTGAGTAAATGAATTTTATATATGCTTAGGTCAGCATTCTTAGGATGGAGAGGGCCCTTGTTATTTTCTTATCATTGTTGTTGCTCACACTAAGCCCTACGATAAGCCATACACTACTCTATGTTGTGGTCATAAACCTAGTGGTATTCATAAAATTTGTTAGACTCGGGTCTAGGATGGTTCTAAGCACATCTGGGTTTATCCTACTATGGAGGAGTGAAAGTGTCTATAGGTGGTGTAGTAGCAATGGGAGGAGCAACAATGGGTATTGGTGATGTCTAAGGCTATTAAGTTTGGTGGTTACGCTGTAATATCTAGATGGATGGTTATTATTGTTAAGGAGGCTATGCAGGGGAATCCTGTGGCTATGTAGTAGATGATACAATTCCAATATGGGCTCGGTGTCTCGGGCATAGCTGGTAGGCAACAGAGCTAGTAGAAAAGGTACCTTACCCCCTTTCACCATAAATTCTACCCATCAAAACTAGTCACTTTTGACCGAGTTTGTGCACGTAGGATCGACTGAGAAGGAGAGGAATTGACTTTATTTCATCGAAGAATACTTTATTTAGGACGAGTAATGCCTTATGAGGAGGTCTTATGAACTGAGCCTGGTTCCTAAGAGTTTTATTTTTTGCCTTTCCTATAAAGGAGTGAGCAACCAGCCCTTGTTTTACCTTGTTCAGGTCATTCACCATAGATTTTAACAACTTGTTCACTTCCTCCATGCTCATAGGATTCTTGTATATAAAGGTTACTGGTATAGTGGGTTATTAATAGCCCCTCCCCCCCTCCCTCCCCCCGTACATAGGTGTTCCTAGGTGAAGATAATAGCACCACCCCATCCATCCCATCGTCCTAGGTTGAAGATATAAAGCCTGGGTATAGGTTTTTGAATCCCGTTGGTCCACCCCCAATAATTTAAAGTCTAGTGACTATGAAGCTCTTCCATAGAATCTGACTAGGGGGGTGTTGAGGCCTGGAAATTCGCAGGCAACAACAGAAAGGGATTCTCCCCAGTCAACGTTCCCAACTAGCCCGTTGACTGTTTGGTATAGGGAATCCGTCCGGTTTGCGGCCTGGCTACCGTAGGTCAAGCAACAGAAACAAAAGGTTTTACCGGTTGCGGCCCGGTCCACCGTGTTTTTGTATTTTTTGACTTAATGTATGAGGTGCATATGCATAACTAACAATGCAGGATGATTCGAATTCCGGGAGCATTCACAACGTGATGCGCAGGTTCTTACCTCTCGTCTTAGACTCACCTGCATCTAAATCACATATGCAACAACGAAATGAACTAACTATCTATCTATCTACCTATCCCCGGGGAGCTAGATTGTAAATTATTTGTGAGTAATGTGTATTGTACATGCAATATAAAGAGAAACTACAGTTAGCTGATATTTCTTTCCACAATGCATGAACAATTAAAGATATTTCAACAACCAGATAGCTAATTGTTTTATGAACCGCATACATTACTCATGGTGGTCATTCCACAAAATAAACCAGAAATCATTTAAACAAGAACATAGATTCAAAGAGTTAGAATGATCTCACGGTTAGTGGACAAGAAACTGGAAAACAAAATAGTTCATCTTTCAGCCATCCACAGCATAACATTTGGACATTCCACCAATCTTTCTCCAACAGGAAAACCATATTTCTTTATTGCAAAGAGAAATAGTTCTTCTTACAATATCACTTTTTAGTCTCATTGGAAAAAAGCTCCTTCCCCCCTCTAAGTCTTTTACATTTATACAAAAGGGTGAGACTGTTGGGCTGCCCAAAGTGACCTTTGGGCTTCCCAACCCCTCGTTTCCCAACGTTCTACTTTTCTTAAATGTTTTACAAAAATAGTTACAAATTACAATAATGACCGATCCTTCATGAGGAGGGTCCCACTTGGGCATCTAGAAACTTCTTCCATGCTCAAGCATCAGAGGCAATGCCCTCAAATGCGCAGGGTTCCAAAAACTGAATGTTGATTTCAAATTTTTCGGCCTGGTTCTTTATAGCCTCTACTCTGGCTGTGCTTAACCGAAGCTGGTCTTCTAAAAGCTGCACACTAACGGCCGAATGGCCTACTTCGTTTCTCAGAATCTGGTCATCAATGGCCTTAATGTGTTGCATTATTGCTTCTTCATCCTGATGTCTTTTCTGCAATATCTCCACAAATGAATTGTGGTCTGGAAAATCGTTTAGCCTCTGCTCGGCTTCTACCTGGCATCGATTGTATGTAATGAGGACTCTCCTAAAAAATTCTATGCAGGCTCCCTTTGTCTTCTTGACTGCTTTCTTGAAATCCTTTGCGGTGTTAATAGCAAATTCTATTAAGTCGTAATCCCGCTTGAGGGCTTGTTTATATTTTGATGGCAGCTTTGCTAGAGTTTCTTCATTGCTTTCCAACCTGGCCATTCTAGCAGTCAGGACCTCGAGGACGTCCTGAGATCTGTCTACAAAGTAAGATGCAGTTTCCAAGATCTCTTCCAATCGGCCATCGATCTACAGCACTCTACATCTCTCCTCTTCAACAGCAGTCTGTAGCTGCAGCATCTTGGATTTTTGGGCCAAGACATGCTCTTTGAATGGTTGGAGGTTAACCTCCTGCTCCCTTGCTTCCTCCAGAGCAGCTGTCAGAGAAGAAATATGCTCTTGATGTTTCTCTTTCTGCTCTTGGGAGTGTATCTCACTGGCCTGTAAGATAATCTTTTGCTACTCTTCTAACTCTTCTACCTTCTCCTGCAGCTGTTCCTTTTCTATCTTCAGTTCTTGATATTCTTTCTGTATTTTCTCCAGGGATTCTTGTGTTGTTTCTTTGACCTATCTTTCTACTTGGAGGGCCTGCAATTCAGCCTTAGAAGCCTTTATCTCCTTCTACAAGTCTTCATACTTCCGCTTCAGCCTATTGCCTTCCTCTCTCTCTTTCCTCAATGTATTTTTCAACTAAGCAGAGGACTTCTTGGACTGCTCCAAGTCAGTAATTACCTTGTCCATGTTATCTTCTGAGGCGTGGATTAGTGCAGTCCCGGCTCTCAGGGTGAGTCTTGGATCTTGGTCTGTTCCTAACATAATAGCCGTATCCATGATCATTTTACCAGGCATATCTCCTGTTTCAACCCTCTTTTCTGTTCTCTTTATTATCCTCTTTGTATCCCTGTCATAAAACACAGTGTTAAAATCAGGGATTTCTTCTCCCTTTTTCTACACAAAGGGGACCAGCTTCAGTGTGGGGACCATGGGTGTGCTAGAAGTAGGCACTTGTGGGTCCTGAACCTCGGGATTCTCCACATCCTGGGTCTGTCCTGTAGCTGTTTCAGAAGCTGACTGCTCTGTCTGTGTCAACTTTAGCCTTTCAGCTTCTTGCTTTTTAAGCTCCTCATCCAGTTTCCTTTTCTTTTCTTCTTCTTCTTTTTTAGCTTCTTCTTCTGCTTTCTCAGCTGCTTCCTGAGCAGCTCTTCTTTTCACTTTTTCTTATGTATGCAGCCATCCTGCAGCTTCTTGTGCCAACCTCTGAGCTTCTTCATTTCTTCTTTTGGCTTCTTCCTCAGCCTTAGCCTGTTCATCCCCCTTCCCACCTTTGGTGGTGATCTTCTTCTTGAATCTTCTCCTTAGTGCTGTCATGTTCAGGGCACTTCAGAAGATAGATTCTTCCCTATCAAAATGGTGGGTATACTCAAAATGCACATTGTGCTCTTTACAGTGTTCAGCCACTTTGCCTTGAGTATCATTCCTACGGAAGGGCATTTCTCCAAAATGAAATCTTTCCAGTTCTTCTACAAATTCATCGGCCTTCTTCACTTTCGTGAACTTGTAGCTTCCTATCTTGAAGGGAAAAGGGGGATAGGCTGTCTTCTTGTGCTCAAATAGAAAGCTGCCTATTCCATCTCGGAACACTTGTCTGACTGCCTCCTTGTGAATAATGTAATCAGTTGTTTATTTAGGCAGCAGGGAAGGTGCTCTCAAACCTCCAAACATCCTGAAGTACAGGCCATTTTCAGTCAAATAGTAGTCTGCATACTCCGCTATTACTTGCAAGGCCTCCTCCGACATACAATCACACTCCTTCAGGAAAATGAGTGTGTATAGAGGCATAAGGGAGTGTTCACAGACTTCTCTATAATGGCTGTGATATTTATGTGCCCACAATGGTTTATAAGCAGCATAGATAGGCATTCTTTCCCTGTCCCAGATGCACCTGAGACCAGGGAAAGGCTGGTTGCATAATATACAGTCCATCAGTATGGAACTCATATAGAATTCCGATCTCTTCTGGTGTACTCCTCCCAAAGCTGAAGCCAAGCAAGTGGAAAGACTATTGGATATGATGTTGGCCCAGTTGAAAATTGTCCCCTAGGTTGCAACATGAAAAATGATTGGGATCCATTCTAACTTGAAGAATCTACCATGTGCCCTTCCGAAAATCCGGTTCAGCATTAAAGCTATGAACTTGTAGGGAGCCCTTAAGCTAGCTGTATCGTAATCACCTACTGATCTGTATCTGTAATTTTTTCCTTGCAACATCATCCTTTTAAATGTCTCCACCAGATCCATTCTAATGTTGTTTAGCCAGTCATCAGATAAAAAGACTTGGGCTTCTGGCAGGTGATAAGCCAAAGATACATATCCAGGGCTATATGCAGCATAGCCCTGTTTGTTAACATCCTCCAGAATCATTGTTGTGACATCTGCCCGAGGCAGAATCCATCCGATTACTTTAGAGCACGGGAACAGCTCTGGTCTGGTGGCGATCTTCATCAGGGAAGATCTTTCTATGTTGGCATATAAGGATTCTCCTTCTAAGCCCATGTCAGGAACCTCTCTTCGAGTGATCAATCTGTAAACTTCCCCCCACTGATATTCAGGTTCAATGCCAGAAATGCACTTCGTGTCCTCGTATATGTATTTTGTCTTAGTGACAATTTCTACTTCTGGATCTTCTTCGACCACATGAGCCTTCTTCTTTTGTCTCTTTGACATGGTGAGCTCTTCCCGCCACAAAATTGTAACATGAAGCCATTTTGGCTGAGTGACAAACTTGTTTACATCAATGGGCAATGTATCATTTCTTCTATGTTTTAACATGACAGCAATCAATCAATGAAGCAGATATATGCATGTATAGCCTGAAATGACCTAACTACAGAACTATTAAAACCCAATGTGCAGTGACTTAGTTTATGTCTAGCATGATGAAAATACAGTCATATACAGTAGAATATGCAATCTACCACTGCTGTAGGTTATTAAACACTTCTAACCATATAATCGAGCGGGGAAACATCTATACTACATGAGGAAAACTCCCACTCTTCTACGGGCGCCATTGTTATTTCGCTGCGCAGGACAGACAAGGGACAAAAACCCCTGCAATCCTTTTCAACGGCACTTTCAAATGGATTTCCTGTGCAATCTAATGGTCAACAGTGTAAATGCAATGGCACATCCCTTCCCCCTCCGGCTCGGATTCAAAATAAAAACCAACGGTGTGCAGAATGGCACAGCGAAATGCTTGCTATTCGAAAGTGCGGGTAATATGAAATCCACACAAGAAGGGGAAAAATACCAAATGCCACAGAAAAGCCAACAAAAACTCTCCCCTACTAAAATCATCATCGCCCAGGGCAGTTTGGTGCAGACGGCGTAACGGCTGTCTGCACCAAACCCATTTTACTACGCGCAAGGCTGCGAAAGGTCGCGGGCAAAACTAATCCGTGGGCTAAAAGTGTCCCTCAACCGCGAACAGTAAGACCCCCAAAACTCTTCAATATATAGGTGCAATCACGGGGAAAAAGAAACAGTCACGACAAACCTAACTGCAGCAAACATCAATCTAATGCCTCGAACAGAACAGGGTAGGGAAACAACGAGCCTACCTGGCACTGATGTGTAATCGGCGTGTAAGGTGGGACAAAGACAATCAGGCTTCCACAGCTGCCACTTAGACGCAGTTACCGGCGATGGGGTCTGAACAAGCTTCGAGCGATCGACAGCATGATGGGAACAGAGCACGGCAGTTGAAAATACCAATAGAATAATCCAACATGCCCTCACTACCTCATATATATACATACGGTCAACTCTCGTGGCGGGGAAAAAGTTTAAAAATTCGGACGTTGGAGACATTTGGATCGGCAGCCGAAAGCGTATCTCTTTCCGCAATGGCGGAAGACCAAACCCTAGATCCATCCGCAACGGCGGAGATAACCGGGTAACAAATACCATGCGTCGAACTTCTAACATCGGAACCGAAAGCGGAATCATAGCCACAACAACAGATATCAAAAGGGTATCGCGCCGCGCCATACAACGCTTAAATTGGAAGAGAAACCACTAGGGATTGGCAAGGTTAATCTTTCTTTTATTCGCAACGGTGGGAGATTAAAGCGTGCAACCTTCTGCAACGTCAGAGCCAAAATGACTTATGAAACGGAACGAAAAAGTTTTCCGTAGCCGCAACAGCGGAAGCTCAGGACTTACGAACGTTAAAGGATTGATCGGAAGAGGAAGCAGTTTCCTTCCGCAACGACAGAAGAAAGAAATGATAAAAGTTCTGATGCAAAACCAAGATTCAGCCGAGGTAAAAATGAATAAATCAGAAAGAAAGTCGAAGACCAAAACCGAATGTCCATCCGCAACGGCAGAAGCTAATAGAAAACACCTTCCGCAACAGCGGAGAAAGAAAATATAAAGCGTTCCGATGTAAAACCCAAAAGTCAACGAAACAGTTAAGCAATGATCGGGAGAGGAAGTGGTTTGCCGTCCGCAACGGCGGAGATAGAAATGACAAATTCCTCCAACGGAAACCAAAGATAGACCGATGAGAAAACCAAAGGGGTCGGAAGGAAAATCAAAGACAAAACCAATTATCCATCTGCAACGGCGGAAAACCAAACCACAGATCCGTCCGCAACGGTGGAAAACCAAACCAAATACTTCCGATTCAGGCATGCTTCAAATGCATTCAAAGGCAACGAGAAATCTTGATCATACAGTGGATTACTTCAAGTGCTAAAAGGAGAAACCAAAAAAGTGGTAAATCAATTTAATCCTCTTGAGAAATCATTACTAGACCAACTCAACGAAGAAAATCGAACTAATCCAAGCAAAAGGAGGGCCCTAAAATTTTTGGAATTTTGGGAAATTGTTGCAGCTGCAACAGGGGGCTAAATATATCCTATTATATTGTGGTACCTCCGATTTGGATTCCTGACTTTAAGTAAGTGGTTGTTGTGGAAATTTTAATTTTCCCTAAGTTGATGGTTTAATTCCATGTTGTATGCCAATTTTTCAATTATCATTTGGAGAGGTATCCATGCACAACCTAGAGAATCAATCTTATTTCATAAATTTTACTTTAATAGAATTATGTTGACTCAATCCAAGTGAAACTATGCCAGTAGTAAAGTGGAAGGCCTAGCCATGGTATACATGCTCCATATGTTTGAGCATTATTTGTTAGGTGGGTATTTTAAATTCTTCATAGATCATTGAACTATGAAGTCAATAAAACTATGTTGGGAGGTCATATGTAAATATGGTGACTCTTATTTTAGGAATTTGTCCATGAGGTTAACTATCTCTATCTACAACATCATAGATAAGCACGAGTAAGAACTTCTGTAAACACACTATTTCAATAAGTAGAACATGAACACCATAAATTAATTGGAATAAGAAGAAGCATCAAGCTATTTATGAGTACATAACTTACTAATAATACTTATAGTAAATTTATTAGCTACGTAATATCCATAATGTATGAGCATATTGTACAGTGATCTAAATATATTTACTAGAAGAACCCTAGTTATATCAGTATTCTATGTAAGTTTTTATTAGACAATTCTCTGATCAATACATTCCTTAACCTCTTTTTTGTTTGTAAATGAGGGTGTAATGTTTGAATAGGGTTTATTATTAGGAACTTTCACAACAAAATTCAGTGTTCCTTATCATACTAGACTTGTTGATATCTATACTCAGTAATGATCTTTATTTGTATCCAATATCAGACTTAACCCAGAGATTCATAAAAATTGCAATATATATCCATAAATAACATCAGCGTAGAAATAATGTAGATTCAGGAAATTATCAGATCTGATCTGAGAAGTACCTTGGACAACAATAACTGAGATGGCAGTCTTTTAAGCCTTAACAGAGTTGAATTGTAGATGACTGTACAAATGCTTTTAGTGATCAAGGTGATTCCCAAAGTCTGAAGATAACGAATGCCTAAGAATGTCCTAGCTATGCAAATAATTAATTTCCCAGATTGATGGTTCACTTTCCCAGATTGATGGTTCACGCCGTCTCAAATAGTGATAAGGGTGGATTGCTTGATGGCTATAGTAACTTTATATAAACACGCAGATTTATGAATATGCTTCAATGAAATGGAATCTTTGAGTACCATGCTCAACTAGGAGCACCTTCCACGTGTTGATCCCTTCCTTCTTATGTGCATGCAGATCTCAAATAATAATGGAAAGTCAATCTCTGAGGGTTGTAGCAATTTGATGTATAAACACAGATGATGAATAGGCCCCAATGGAAGTGGGTTTACTTGAGAGCTATTCCTAGATTGGAGGAAGGGCATCCAGATAGACTAATGACGCCTCTCTTTAGTGTATGCAACCCTTAAATATGTGAACACGATCTCTTTAGTACTCCAACCCTCTTATCTAGGGAAATTTAAGTGAGCTTTCTTTGCGTTATTGCCTTCCTGTAGAGATCACGCTTATTAAATAGGTTGATTTCCCTCGTGATAATCCTTTGCTCACTGGTAACTTGTTGCCAATAGAATGAACCCTTGCCCACAATAAATTGCTGCCCTGTGCTTTTGAGGAGGAATGGATGGAGATAACCACGATTTCAGTATACAATTCAGCAGTAGCAGTATAGAGGAAGATTGTTGCCCAGAACTTGGTGAAGACCCCCCTTTCTCAACAATGAGAGGATCGCTGCCATGATTAATGAACGAATATGCCCAAATACAAACTTTAAGGAAGCTCCAACAATGCCCTAAACACAATGAATCTCTGATGCAATGAAGTACACAATGGTGAATCTCGATGATTCACCCTAGCAATTGGTTAGGTTGTATAGATTTCACCACCGAATCCAATTAGGTCAAGGCAATCCGCCCTAAACCCTAAGTAGCTCACTGAGCTCCCAAAACGTGTTTCCAAAAGATGAACAATAACAATGATAACCTTTTGGTTCAACTAACCTTCTTATATAGCTTTTAGGGTTTGCATGTCAGTTTTAGGGTTTGCAGGCATGCTACTTTTAGGGTTTGCATGCATGTCACTTTTAGGGTATGCATGCATGCCACTTTTAGGGTTTGCATGCATGTCATTTATAGGGTTTGCATGCATGTCACTTTTAGGAACATTTCAAAGATAGTGGCAAGATGAGTAGAAAAAAATTCTCTTGAAACTCAAGTAGAAAATAGTAATCTTGGGTGTAAGCCATAGTGGCAAGATGAGTAGAAATAAATACTCTTGAAGATCATGTTTTTGGTAGCTGACCAATTTATCTAATTTAATATTTAAATGAATTTAGGTATTTTTTGTGATATTAGGTCATTTTCCCCCTAAATGTTTCTTATTTTCTTTCCCAGGTAACATATTTGGGAGGGAACCTCCTGGGCGGTTCCTCTCATTCCAAGGATGGTACTCAGGGTAAACCCTAGATTGTTCAGGGCACAAGGCCATGTTAACAATTCATGAATAGATTATGTATAGCTAATCAACATTCAACTCACTAAGAGGAAGCATGCTAGAAAGTGGGATTTGAACTCCTTGGGCGAGGGTAACAACTTTTTGGGACACCACTTTTGTCCTATAATTTTGAAGAATAGGGGCATGTATCTAACAAAATGTCCAATGATTTCATAGTCTGGTTTTGTGCTCATTTTTGCAAAGAAGGAAAAGAGATGTCCAATAAATCCTCTCTTATCCCAAGTAAGATGTGTTTTTTAATCAACAACATAATTTTATAGGGCTGCCAAATGAAGACCACATGATGTGTTTCACTCTAGTTTCACATGCATAACCATCCTTGGGGACTGTTGATTTTGTGTCATGATGTTCATTTCGGGAGTTCTACCATTATATGTTTATCTTGCTGCCCCATTAAATATGTCACTTGAGGAATCATTGTATTAAAAAATTCCTATTCAATCAATGAAGTACACAATGGTGAATCTGGATGATTCACCCTAGCAATTGGTTAGGTTACATAGATTTCACCACCGAATCTAATTAGGTCAAGGCAATCTTCCCTAACCCTAAGTAGCTCACTGAGCTCCCAAAATGTGTTTCCAAAACATGAATAATAACAATGATACCCTTTTGGTTCAACTAACTTTTTGATATAGCTTTTAGGGTTTGCATGCATGCCACTTTTAGGGTTTGCATGCATGTCACTTTCAGGGTATGCATGTCACTTTAGGGTTTGCATGCATGCGAGTTTTAGGGTTTGCATGCATGTCACTTTTAGGGTATGCATGTCACTTTAGGGTTTGCATGCATGCGAGTTTTAGGGTTTGCATGCATGTCACTTTTAGGGTATGCATGTCACTTTAGGGTTTGCATGCATGCGAGTTTTAGGGTTTGCATGCATGTCACTTTTAGGAACATTTCAAAGATACTGGAAAGACGAGTAGAAAAAAATACTCTTGAAACTCAAGTAGAAAATAGTAATCTTGGGTGTAAGCCACAGTGGCAAGATGAGTAGAAATAAATACTCTTGAAACTCATGTTTTTGGTAGCTGACCAATTTATCTAATTTAATATTTAAAGGAATTTAGATATTTTTGTTATATTAGGTAATTTGTCCCCTAAATGTTTGTCAAAATTCTTTTCTAGGTAACATATTTGGGAGGGAACCTCCTAGGCGGTTCCTCTCATTCCAAGGATGGTACTCAGGGTAAACCCTAGATTGTTCAAGGCATAAGGCCATGTTAACAACTCATGAATAGATAATGTATAGCTAATCAACATTCAGCTCACTAAGAGGAAACATGCCAGAAAGTGGGATTTGAACTCCGGTGGTGAGGGTAACAACTTTTTGGGAACCACTTTTGTCTTATAATTTTGAAGAATAGGGACATGTATCTAACAAAATGTCCAATGATTTCATACTATGGTTTTGTGCTCATTTTTGCAAAGAAGGAAAAGAGATGTCCAAGAAATACTCTCTTATCCCAAGTAAGATGTGTTTCTTAATCAACAACATAATTTTATAGGGCTGCCAAATGAAGACCACGTGATGTGTTTCATTCTAGTTTCGCATGCATAACCATCCTTGGGGACTGAATTTTGTGTCATGATGTTCATTTGGCGAGGTCTACCATTAGATGTGTATCTTGTTGCCCCATTAAATATGTCACTTGAGGAATCATTGTATTCAAAAATCCCTATTCAATCAAATGAAGTACACAATCACTACTACATTTTGACCAAAAATCCGACAGCCGTCATGTCGGATTTTCGACACTTCCCTGTCGCATGTACGAAACTTTGATTTTTTTTTAAGTGTCGGAAACTTGTTGTCGGTTATCCGACACCTAAGTAACCTTCGGTTAAGCGACACCTAAACAACCGTCGGTTAAATTTAACGCGTCGGTTAAGCGACAGAATATTTTCGACAGTAGTAAATTTTTTTTTGAGAAAATAACCTTATACCGTCGGTTAAGCGACAGAAAGGCCGTCGATTAAGCGACGGTATAGTCAATTTTTTTTTAAAAATTACCTTTATTCTGTCGGTTAAGCGACGGATATAGCCATCATTTCATCGGTAAAGCGACAGTTAGAGGCGTCACTTAACCGACACTTGTGTCTGTTTTTTTTTTTTTAAATACAAAAGATCGTGTACAGGCCCTATAGAATTTGGTCTTTGGAGGCACCGAGCAACAATGACAGCTTCTTGGATCTTGGTTCGTGAGACGGACAGGAATTGGAAGAGGTTTAATCCATTGGTTCTTGATGGGGAAACATAAGGTTTCATCAATGTTTGCCTCGGCGTCAATGTTCCGGAAGAACAAAGAAGACAAGAGCGGGAAAATAAAGGGGTTTTCGACGGACAGTATTCTGGAAGATGTTCTTGCAGAGATTACTCCTGATGCAGCCGATAGGGAAAAGTGAAGGAGGCGAACAGGCTTAAAAAGTGTAGTAGCTTTAGGGAATACATTTACCAATAGTATTCAGAGTTCTCCCCAATATTTTTCTTCAAGCC
This sequence comes from Pseudotsuga menziesii, assembly GCA_001517045.1. Lineage (NCBI taxonomy): Eukaryota > Viridiplantae > Streptophyta > Pinopsida > Pinales > Pinaceae > Pseudotsuga > Pseudotsuga menziesii. The sequence goes on along the minus strand of LPNX010838308.1, from coordinate 5,261 downwards.
TGCCAGAATATCAAGTGAATGAAGTCTCTTGGGAGCCGTGTATTAATTTGGAAAGCAGGTAGAAACTTCCCTTTGTTGAAACTGTACATGAATCTGGACCGTCTGAAACAATAGAATGCCAAAATTCTAAGTCAGTAATGGAGGACCAGTGTGCTTCTGTTCAATTTCCAATTAATCTTGCTGAAGATCCAAGCTGCAAGGAGGATGACTTAAAGCCCAAGGTTATGCTATCTGACAATGGCAAGGCAATTTCAGCTGATGGTGAGTTGGAAGTAAAGGTTGAGAAGGATGATAAGGAGAAATGTGTATTGAATGCTCTAATTGGCTGTGAAAATTCATCTGCCAAAGCAACTGCCGACTGGCAAGCAGTGTGGCAGGGTGGAGATGAAAAAGTGGCAAAAGTTGGAGAGACTGATGACCATTTAACTTCTGAAGATGTGAATGATCTACCATTGGAGTCAGATGGAGCTTTTCTTTTTTACCTTATTGATGCATATGAGGAAGCTTATGGAGCTCATCCTGGTACAATATATCTATTTGGCAAGGTGAAATTCAGAAACTCATATGCTAGCTGTTGTGTGGTGGTACAAAACATGCAACGGTGCCTTTTTGCTGTACCAACTCCTTCAGTCTTCCCAGATAAAGTGATTGCAAAGCTTGAGCAAGCTACAAAAGATGGTGTAGTTGAACAATCTATTTTGTGGAAAAAATTGCAGGAGATGGCATCAGGCCTAAAGCAAGAACTCTCACAAAAATTAATGGATTTGAATGTGACTAATTTCAGTATGGTACCAGTCAAGCACAACTATGCATTTGAGCAATCTGATGTACCAACTGGAGAATGTCATGTCTTGAAATTGAGCTATCCTTTTAAGGACCCACCTCTTCCAACTGATTTGAAAGGAAATCATTTCTCTGTTCTGTTTGGTACCCATTCCAGTGCTCTAGAATTATTTCTAAGTAAAAGAAGAATACGAGGCCCAGCATGGCTTTCAATTTCCAACGCTGTCTGCTGCCCAAGTTCATCTCGAATTGGCTGGTGCAAGTTTGAAGCTATTGTAGGGTCTCCAAAGGAGATACAAGTGGCAGGGTCTATGAATATTCCTCAAGAGATTCCTCCACTAGTAGTTGCTGCCATCAATATTAAAACCATAATTAATGACAAACACAATGTGAATGAAATTGCATCCGTGTCTGTTGTCTGTTGTCACAAAACAAAGATTGACTATCCAATGCCAAAGTCTGAATGGAACAAGCCTGGCATGCTTGGTCACTTCTCTATTTTACGTAGACCTTAGATGCCCTGCTCTCGGTTTATGGGTGGGTGGGGTCTTCTTGCCCTTCTCTCTTTTGCTGCTGGAAATTATGTTAGTTCAACCGGCGATCTGTAAATTCTTATGATGCTGGTGCTGCCCCTTCAACTTCTTATGCTGGATTGTGTGGAGATGACCCCAGTTCAAATCCTGATGGGCATGCTCCTCCCCTGTGTGGGATCTGCCAGGTGTAGAGATAAATGGCTGTATAGCATATATCATAGATGATTCTTCAGATAAAAAATGGCCAGATTACCTCTAGCTCCTTGCTGAAATCCACAAGCAATCTTTCACCTTCTGCAATCAATTGGAAGACACCATCCAACTCAAGTGCTCCATGATCTACGACGACCTGCAATAGAACACTGGGAATGACTAATGAACTCCAACATGAGAACATGGACAAAACATAAATAGCATGTGCATTTTAAGCCTGTAACTCAATACTCCTGATACCTGTCTTGCATGGATCACCCATTCAGAAGCGGTGTCTGCCACCCTCTTGAGCTCTTGAAGATAGTAATCTTTCAAAGCAACATTCAAGGATAGTCCCTAGTGTAAAAGAAGACAAAATGGACCACAATTAAGAGATCTATAAGATACATAAGATAATTTTATAGTTTACAATCAAAGCTCACTTTAATAAATGTCAGATTTTCTACCAATTGACCACTTAAACACGAAATCAATGTAGCTTGCACTCAGTGATATTCAGAGTTACAACATACTTGGTTTTCAAGACGCAAATTTTAAAACTGGGAAAAAACTTGCAGTAACCTAGAAAAAAGTGGAATAATCATTAGGCAAATACACAACTTTTCAACAATTATCCATTAATTCAGTGGTTGTATCATCCTGTCTTAGCTGAACAAGAGAGCTTAAGACATAGAAAACCCAAAATTGAAAAAAGGAGCAGCATCAACATAAAAATATTGTCACAAGAATTGGATTCCAACTGGAACTTGCCAACAATATGTGTATGCATTTTATAGCCTATCCCCATTCATCATGTAACCTCACAAATCATTTTTCTATAAACAACTATTGCTATTTTGCATGGGTAGCGATAGGGGCAACATCAAATCACAAGAAACAAAATCATAGGAGTTCAACAGTGATCCACCGCCTTGTAGCATTTCTGCCAGGAAGCATGAAAGACAAGCAGAAATTTGGAAAAGAAACTATATTACACATTTTTAAAATTTCACATTATACTTGTCAACAGAGTCATTATGGTACACATTGGCTTATGATTATAGTATATGTATGTATTTCTATCATTTGAAAGTCCTTATGACGGAAATTGATCAAATAAAGAAACAAAGATTAATTCAGAAGTTCTTCTTCTGAGTTATTCATATTATTGATTACATGAGAAAGAAAAAGGTTTTTTTATAAACAGTTACCACAATTAGGTCAAGTCAATCCAAGTTATGAATGGGGAATAGATCAAGAAATACAATAAAGCTAAGTTACACAAAACATGGAAAAATGTAGATAAATCTCAGAATCTTGGTGGAATAATGTGGATAAATCTGCTTCTTTGGAATATTTTAATGGAGCAAGCCAAATTTCACCATCTCTATGCAGGACTGAAGGCATACGATACCTCTCAGAAACACATTTCATAAAACCCAGGGCATGTCTAGGAATTGGTTCAAACAACTTTGCTGAGATAATAGCCTTGAAACTAATTTTTAAAATTGCTGGAGAACAAAATGTCACAAATCTGCAGGTAATGGGACATTCAATAGTAGTCATCAACTTGATAAAGGGTATATAAAGGATGAAAAACTTGATACTGTCCCCCAGTTTAGCAATTTAAGTATGGAAGTCGCTCACCACAAGCTCTTACAGACATGTATAGAGAATTGAACACCACTGCAGACACACTATTCAAAGGGGGGTGGGAGGTTGCACAGGGGTAGTGGGAGCAATCTGAATTCACAGATGATACATTAGTGGCAACATGAAATGCCATCTCCTTAAATATAACATAAGTTATGTCTTATTTCCACTTGATGAATGATGGACAGCTGATCAAGAATTTTTAGCATAGAGCCCATACTTTTTCTGATATGCTATCCTGGTTTATATGTCTTATTGAGAAGCTTGAATGAAGATGGCCAACAGTTATATCCATTTTAAATATGTAATTTTCTCTCCTCAGTTAGAAAGTGTGACTTTTTCCGAGCAAAATAAAAAGATCTTTAACATAGTTGCAATGTCCAAAATCCGAAAACAATCTCATCTAATAGCAATGTCCTATTTCCAAGCAGCAAGAAGATGACTGTAAATGGTTGTTAGCTTATTTGTTTTTAGTTGGGGGTTGAAGGATTGTTATTAGGCCACAAGCTCTAACCAATGTGTATAAAGAATTGAACACCACAACAGACACACTATCCAAAGAGGAACAATTTGATGAATTGTTATCTGATGAATGATGGATGGTTGATCAAGATGATTTAGCTTTTTCTTAATATTTTATAGTTAAGACACGGTTACACAGTGACTTGATAAAAATTGTAATAAAATAGATATGTACAGAGTTTGTACTTTTACTGATATGCTATCCCGGTTTATATGTATAAGATTTAGGCGGCAGATCTCCTGAAGACCAAGCTTTGAGAAGCTTGAATGCTGATGACCAAAAGTTGTAACTTGTAACCATTTAAAATATGTAATTTTCTCCATCTCCACTGCACACAAACAAGGCCTCACGGGATGATACAAGTTCATCAGAATCACAATTACTTTGATGAAAATTCAAAAACAACAATGATAACATACAGACTACAGTGCAGTGCATTCAATATATTGACGCATGTACTGACCTCGGGTGTTTGTCCCCAGACCGAGCACATGACAGATATTATGTCTATATTTTTCGTAAAATTGTGGAGTCCAAAGTATGCCTTTTATGTCAAAGAAGTTGTCATGCTATTGATAGAAAGCACTCTACACTCCCTCTAATATGCATAACATCAATTGCAAGGAATGGCACACACAGTAACTCAATGTACACAAATTCAGCACAACAGTAATAGAATAGACTACCAGAAGATACATAAAATCACTGATATACATAATGGGTTGCCAGAAAACTGCAGGTTTAAAACGAATCTGATCTATACTACTCATAAAGGCCAAGAATAGGAGGAAGATTTGCCAGCTTAGCATAGCTTATACCCTACAATTCACAATCAATTATCGTCCTTGTATTAGTCTCATTAACTTGCAAAAAAAAAACAAACCCCATTTGACATCCATAATTATTTGCATGGATTGCTCTATAATTTTTTTTTCTAGATACATGCCTGTGGTATGGCGAGGCTGGCTATAGTTAATCCAGAAATAAGATCGGATAGCTTAAACTTTATTGGTTTTGGAACTTAAACTTTAATTTTGATAGATTTTTTCTTTGAACCCTTTTAATTTTAGATGGTATATACCCCAGAAGTTTTCAATAGTTTGCTTGAGGTCATAATGACCATAAAGTTTTCTTTGAACCCTGTCATTTGATGTTCCTACTGCGAAAGCATACACTTGCGATCTGACTGTTTCTAAAGGGTGCTGTTCAGAGTTGTTCCAGGGTGTGCCACAGGGAACAAGGTCTTCTGCAAATGCCAAGATGAAGCCCATTACAGTAGAAAGTCATATGACACCATCTTCTGCTTCTTTATCTTGTATATCTGAAGAAGGGTCTAAGGAAGGCTCTGATGAAGATTGGATTCCGGTTTCTTCTCTAGCTTCAGCCCCAACTGTGTCTACATCTTATTCATTGATTGATGACGTTGGTTTTGAAGATACAAGTTGTTCTCTCATGATGGAGCACAGTACATCTTGCAGCATCTCCTCTGATTTGTTAGCAGATTGTTTGGAGGATAATGCCTATCACGGTTCTAAGAACGAGTGTTTGGAAAATTTGGATAATTGCAATTTCTTATT
>LPNX010838290.1:1897-16300 GCA_001517045.1 Pseudotsuga menziesii | reverse complement strand
ATATATATATATATATATATTATTGATAAATTCGCCTTCAAATTTTCCTATATATCGGAGAGATTCGCCCATTTTTTATACATATAAATTTAGTGGGGCTTCTTAAAATCATCCCTGATTACAACTAATGTATCTTGAAAGAGAAATGTAAAAGCTCCAAAAAATTATGGTGTTTTATAAATTAACCCTCGAAGTTAATACAAACCAACATAAAAACCATAAAACACCTAAAATCATAAATAACATTAACCAAGCAATAAAAAGTAAAGAGCTTATTACATGCTTTAAACGCTTACCAAAGGGCTTATTACATGCTTTAGCTTTAAACCCTTACCAAATTGTAGACTAATCCTACTTATGAGCTTACACCAATACTTAAACGGTATTTCTCACATGGCATCTCCAACATTTTACTTAAAACTTTGTTTCCAGCCAAATATATAGTTAATGGCACTCTACTTTATCATGCCTTCAGGCTACCAAGGCTTGCATAACAAAATAATATGCACTCTTTTTTGTTTGTACAAATAGTAATAATAATAATGTTCTTATTTTTATTTCAATATGAAACAAGAATCCATGTCTTCACGAACTAACAATAAGACCACTTCCAATTAAAAAAATCACATGTTCTTCTTGCTTACAGGAGGAGAAAGCTTTTATCTTCCACTTACGCCACCCAGAAGATGTGTACGTGTTTTAAATAATTTGGTATTTTAATAAATCTGCGTTGTCATTTTGTTCTCTGTCCATGCGGTTCAGCTTGAGCCAAAGTATTCAAACAATCAAAGGAACAAAACGCCGAGAGGGTAAAATATTGAGTCTTTCCGCAACTGAACCTTTCTAACCTAACTTGGGAGAGTAGAAATTATATTTTAATAATAATTTTGTGGGCACTACTGACCCGACTTACAACTGAGATTTTACTAGAAATTTTAAAATGTTTTTTACAGAAATTGTTTCATCCCACAACCCGCAATTTGCAGATTGCGAGATTTTGAATTTTAATATTTTCAAATTTTTTCATCCCGCATCCCGCATCCCGCAATTGCGGGATGCAGGATACGGAAAAGTTTTTGTTTGTGCGAGTTAGTAATTTGTGTTGTTGTGTGTTTCCGCAACCCGCATCCCGCAATTTATTTAAATGGTTTTGTTGCATGTTTCCGCAACCCACATCCCACAATTTGCGTGATCTGGATTGTGGAAAGGATTGAACAAAATTTTGATGGTTTTTTTATCTTGCATCCCGTAATTACAGAGTGCGGGTAAGCGGAAAGCAAATAGGTAAATTAATAATCAATTTATCAATTTACCTTTCTGCTTTCCCATTTCCAATGTGGAAAGAGGAAAGCCGAAAGAAAAGAAGTAAATTGATAAATTAATTATCAATTTACTTTTTCCTTTAAGTATTGGTCATATTTATTATTGAAAAGTTTTATTTAATTTTCAATGTTGATTGTAGTTTCTTTTATTTTTGTTATACACACTATACATGGATACAAATTATATCATGACTCAAATACTTTAGTTATTCACAGTGTTAAGTTTAGTTCTTCAATTCATTAAGATTCTCCTAAATTCTATAAGCATAATAAACAATAGTACATATTATTATTGCACATTAAGTTCTTAAACTCATTATTGCTCATATCTTCTTGCTCTGCCTGCTCAAAACTACCCATCCCTTCAAAATCTAGCATGACATACATGAGTTTATCCGCTGCTCTCGCAGTCATCCACACTCCATCGGTACACCTTCCAGCTGCCACATCCAAAAGATACCTTGACAAGTGATTTAACAAATAATATTTTCCGCTTCTTTGTTTTCCCATGGATGATATCACAATAATATCACCCTCCCAGTTACTAAGAACTGTGTCATAAATACCAAAAGTAATCAAATTTGTCAAAGATAAGTTGTCTGTATAACTCAATTCCGATGGCATCAGAAACCCATACCTGAGGGCCAGAAGTCCATTGTTTTTTGATCGGGCTATTTGGATAGGACAAGGAAATCTAGACTGCGAATCCATGTTCCCATAGCCTTAGTTTCCAAGCTCAATAGATCAACCAAACCCCCATATATCCATGGTTCAAATATTTTTACATCAAATTGAATCTCTGTATTTGAGATATGTTTGCACCAGATTTTTATTATCCCTCCAAATGCTTAATAAATTTAGAGTTCAGAGGATTCTATGAAAATCATATTACATATAATGTTGATCAAAAAATACAATATACAACGACATCATCTTGTTTACAACTAAAAATAAAAAATATTTGTTCTTAATGCTCACAACTGACCAAAACAATCCAACGAGACTCAAAAGTACAACCTGCAACAATGGCAATGTAAGGATGCAAATAGGTATTTCATGTCCTATAAATTAACCCATAAGATGAAGTATAACACAAGAGATTTACTCAACGAATTCCTTAAATAAATGCAAGCATATGTAAAACAAAATTCGTGGGAATTGCATATAAAAAAACAATCTGTTCTCTAAATTAAGCAAATTCAATTTTATGTTGCTTGAATACATCTTTCCAGATCCAAATACCTTTGGAAAATTGTCATTTATATCAACATCCTTTGTGCACATCAATAGTTGGATACGAGTATTTGAGTGAGTTTTTAACAATTAGTTCTACCTTGTTTTCTGAACAAAGAATGCATCTGCTTCTCCGACACACCCAGTAATTACATACGGAATTTTGGAAACACCATAAAGCAAACTTGTGTCAAAATTCCATTGTCTTTAAATAGATCGACCCATTCGTTAACATCTTAAAATGTTAACTTGAAACTTTTATTCAATGTCTATGATCTTGAATATGAAAAGAGGCAAAATAGCGTACTTTTAGAAATGCACAAGCCATAGTAAACTTTATTCAGATTTATAAAGGTCTCATTTCCTATTACATAGAGAAGAAACCGTGAAACTGTGAAATAGCTTACATTCAGATTTATACGGGTCTCATTTCCTATTGCATAGAGGAGAAACCATGAAATAATGTACACTCATATTTATAAAGAAACCGTGAGACTGTTACAAATAGGAAAACTTGCATAGAGAAGAAGACAAATTCTTTCAAGCAATTTAGGATTATAATAGAGGAACAGTTAGGATTAAATCCTACGTGATGCGGAGTCACACGTGGGTTTTAAGATTTATTTACCATCCTGCAACCCACACTTCGCAATTGCGGGATGCGGGATGAGGGATCACAAAACCATCAAAATTTTATTCAATCATTTCCACAATCTACATCCCGCAAATTGCGGGATGCGGGTTGCGAAAACATGCACCAAAATAATTTAAATAAATTGCTCCCCGCAATAAAAAATTGCTTCGTCCTCACAACATCATGAAGAATTATGTGGCTCTGGTTCTATTTATAGGTTTGATCAACTGCACAAAGAGTTGAGTAAGATCTTAGCCGACAGATATTGTGATAAGAAGCTCATCTTTTTTGGGTCAGAGGTCAAATTAACAGGGGATTATCATGGTGGTCATGTTATTTACAATATTGAAGGACCCCAGACTGAAAGTGGGCCTGCTAGATATGGAAGAGAACTAATTTTGAAATGTTCACATCAAAAGGAGAACTTGAAGGCCACGCACTGCAATTCAACAAAGAAACATATGTAGCGCCATTTTTATTTTCAGGTGAGCGGGTAAAATTGAGTATTAAAGGAATCAAAGGGGGCATAGAAGGAATGTTTGAAGTTGTCAACGACAGTTTGATCATTGTTCAAAATTGGGTGAAGTCTTTGATTCCCAAGAAATTGCAGTGTTTGGGTAGAAACATTGGTTTTGTAGCATTCATGGCTACCAAAGAAGGTACTGACAAACAAATTCTTTCAGTTGAAAGGATTCTCATTGAAAATATTTTCTGAAAGTCTTCTCATTGAAAATATTTTCACAATAGAGAACTTAAAGAGTGTTGAGCACGACCTACCAGATGATATTTGCAATCTTTTCAAACAATTCGAGTCAGTAGGTGTAGCTAATCTTGCTCAAGCGGCATGTGTCACACTCCTATTGAATTAACAGGTCGAACCAATAATTTCAAATCTTTATAAGACATCCAGAGAAGAATTCATAAAAAATATTGAATTGATGGTAAGGAAATAATTTCAAAGTACTCTTCAAAAGAAGTTTGAATCTGAAGGCAAAACAAATCATGAGACCGTTACAGGAAAAATTGCATAGAGAAGAAGACAAATTCCTCCAAGCAATTTAGGATTATAATAAATGAATGGTTAGGAAAAGGACATCATCATCAGGTTGGCCATCTTCCCTGAGGAGTCTTCCCCATCCTTTCAAATGGATAAGGGTCAAAAACCTAATTTGTTCACTACATGGAGCTTTGTTCACACATGTGGGGAGTCTTTCTTCATAATACGTCTGCACAAGAAGGATCGAATGGATTGGAACATAAATTCTTGATAGTCCATAGACATGGAAGGGTTCGATTAGAATGAGAAGTCTTCAATGAGGCATGGTACATAGAGAAAATGGATAGCGGTTGGGGGTTTAGATTTTATTTATGCGGTTGAAAAATATGTTATTATTCATCATTCTTCCTTACCGTCTTTCTTGTCTAGTAAGACCGTTGTATATTCTTTGGCCCCTCCTTTGAATACCTTAATGACGTCAGACTATTCGGGAGGGGTGGGAAATAATGTTGCCACTTCTACTGGGGTTTCTTCTATGTTTTTTCCAGCTAATTCACCCTCTATGGTTGGCGGGTTAGCACTTGATGTTGATATTGCTAGGGGATTAGAGAAGGATAGGGGGTTTGGGGGGGCTAAGGAAGCTCCACTTTTTATATCTTTAGATTTTCCCCCATTTCCTTCTTGTGTGGGGGTTACACTAACTCCTGAGACAGAGGCTCCCACCCCTACCATACGTATTGGTTCACCTCCTTTCAAAGACCCCTCCCTTCGTGAATCCCTTCCTATTTTCATGGACTGCACTCCCTTATCTTCTCTTTCATCCCTTTGGCCTCTAACTGAGACCAGAATGTGTCAATCAAAAGAGGGATAAAGACTCGATCGACTATCGTTGAGGATAAGATGGGGTCACTTGTATACCCCTCTCCACTAGAATTAAGGAGGTTGCATGGGATTGAATTTATTCGGTATACCCCTCTTGCTCTAGGGCGCTTAGAGAAGTGTCACCCTTGCATTCAATGACCTGATACATATGCTCTATTACAATATTAGGGGGTGGGGGGTGAACATACAGAGGTATCTTGGTTTACTGTTGGATGGGTTATGTCCTGAAATGGTATTATTCCAAGGAACATGCATTACTCCTCTTTGCTAAGCTACATCTAGGATGGGACTTCTGTCCTACAAATGTTGTGGGTTTGTCGGGGGGTTTACTGGTGGGCTGGAACCCAAAGGTGTGGAAGGTTAAGGCCTTTCTTACATTTGTTGGAATTATGGTGGGGGCTTCTTACATGGGATTAGTTGTTTCTCTATTATGTCTAAATTGACATGGACCTTATCTTAATCGGAAGGTTTTTTGGGAAGCAGTTATGGCTAGGGGTTTATTTAATACTTCAAATATGATCATTGTAGGTGACTTAAACTTCACTACCTCGGATGCAGAGATCCGGGAGACCAGGGCTCGAGTGGATCCTCTATTGGATTAATTTGCTCATTTACTGGTACGTACGTAGAAGGTGTATCTGTTACCAACAAAGTCAGGTCTAACTTGGGGCAATGGTAGAGTTGGGGATGTTGGGGTCTGTAATAGGTTAGATATATTTGTGGCCTCTGAATCTTTTCTCTCTAACTATTATCATTTTGGTTTTGGACTTAGCCATCTGAGATCTAAGACGACTTACCTATTTGTTTGGAATGGGATTTTGGGATCACAAGACCCAGGTATCCCTATAATTTTAATCACACTTGGATACTTAAACATGATTTTATACTCTTGTTGCACAAGGAATGGTCTGCTGATGAGATTCTTGGGGAATTTGATGCTATAAAATCCTTGGTTTATAAGATTAATATATTGAAGCATAATTTTGTGCTTTGGGAGAAGGATATGAAGAGGGATAGGTGTTTGGAAAGGGATCAGATAGATCCCGATATAAAAGACTTATTTTTTGCAGTCGTCGATGGACATACTTACTTTGGAGGACACCTTAGTCTTGGTTGATCTAAAGTCTCACAATGATTCATTGTCAACACAAGAAGCCTCTACATGGTGACTGAAGAGTTGAGCCATTTGGGTGGACTTGGGCAATGCAAACACAAATTTTTTCCATTATTTTTCCACATCGAGATGAAATCGAAACTCCATTTTCGAACTCTATGATGAGGATGGTACTCTACTAAATTATCAAAAGCTATTAAAGAAGGGTGTTGTGGATTTCTTCTCCATGCATTACAAGGAGGAAGGGGTTTTCCTTATTATAGATCAACTTAAAGTGATAAATTTGTATCTGTTTTAAAGGAAAGTTTCCTATGGCTAGGGTTTAAGAGGCCATCAACGTACTGGGGTTGAAAGAGAGATGCAAATGGTTCTACAAGTAAATACAAGCAGGATCAGATATTAGAATGGTTTATACCTTAGCCAAACAAAGGTTGATCCAAGCATCCCTTCAATCATCCTCTTGCTCCTCTTTCTCCTCTTGCTCCAAAAGACCTGCAAAATGAATTATACCTTCCTCAAACCAATATGACCACATATAAAGAAATGATAATCAAATAAATATCAAATAATAATTTGATTAACATCATCATGTGATCATAAACAAAGATTCAATCACACATTGAAAAATAATTTGGGAAGAAGAAGGACACCACATCTTTATTAATCATGAAATGAAGTACAAATATACCTTCTCTTCAAGTTGGGCACTTCACGAAACCTTGATCTGGTTTTGTTGTTTCTCTTCTCCAAGGAACTCAGCCTCCAAGCTCGGCAACACGAGGGGATGAACGCTAGGGAAAAGGTGCGGGAAAAGAGAGTCCCAATTCCTCTAGCATGACAATGAAAAAGTTCAATTCCCTTCTCATGGACCTCCCTACCTCTATTTATATTCTTCTGAAGAAATAGGATTGAAGACAAAGTAGTTACAACTGAAGGAGTCAGTTGCATAACCACCCAAACTACCCAAAATTCAAAAAAGGTATTTTTGACATGAATATGCGGGTTGCAGAGACATCAGTCACGTATGCAAGAAATATGCACAGGTTGCAATACAAATAGTCATGTATTTAGGGCATACATGACTATTATATATAGGAATTCGCATACAATACGCAGGTTTCCTTAAAGCAACTCCTGTATGCATAAAAAAATATCGTTTTAAGGGTACTTTTGGTAGTTTTTGGACTTTGGTGTCTTCTGAAAATATTTAGCTAACTGAAATACATTTCCAATGGTGTAGAGAAGAGGTAAACCAGAGTTACACAACTCTAGATATCGATCCTCCAAGTCAGGTGTTTTTTAGTGACTTTCATGAAGTGTCGACATGCGACAGAAACATTGGAAAGTGGTCACAAGTAGAGATGTGACATTTTGAGCTATAAAAGATGCCCCCTAATGTATGAGGTTAGAGGGGAATATGATAGCCGAAATAAATAATAAAGGAAATAGTTGAGAATGGAGAGATCAAAGAATCCAAGATCAAAATGCTCGAACAAACGTACTTGAAAGAGAGATAAATGTCAGAAAAACTGATCTCTAGGACATACAAGTCCATATACAAATCATCGCCATAAAGATACAAGGCGGATCCAACATATGTATAAGTGATGAAACTATCATGGTCACTCAATATGAAAAAAGGTGCCACATCAAATATAAAGGATTCATGGCCACAAATGAACAAGGTGGATCCATGCTCAACAATTGATCATAGCCACAAAAATACAAGGTGGATCTATGTCTCAACAAAATGTCATATGAAGCGTAACAAGGTCTTGCGTAGCTTGGGCAATAGAAAACAATGATGATGCTACTGTTGGCCCAAGGTCTTCAATCCAAACCGCCCAAAAAGGTACGAATTCTAACCATGCGAATAAAGGAGTTGAAGTCGAACATGGAAGAAACCGTTTGATTACCAGTTAATAATGAGAACCATTAACAAACACGAGGGAAACCACCATTAAAGAAAATGGTACCCAAAATACCTAGTACATTCTAACAAGTGTGAATACAAGGACTTGAAGTCAAACACTTGAAGAATCCATCAAGTAGGAGACAGTAAGGTATTCCCACTACCCAATAGTGAGGGAAATTGCCATTGATGACTGCAATCCCCAAGGTACTGTCATACAACTCTAAATATCATTCCCAGATCAAGAGGTGTTGTAGTTGATAGGAAGAGATCTATTGGAAGGAAGGCATTAAGGAATACTTCATCATCCAACATGAGGTAAGTCAAAGACTAATTGGATCTAGAATTGGTACTGAATTTCGCGACAAGGACCACCAAAGACATGATGTAATGAACTGATACCAAGGAATGGCCGACACAAAAGGTTAAGGCAACTACAGAATGGCTGACAAAGGTTTAATCCTTAAATAGTGAGCATGACACAAAAGTGACTTAGGCATATTTTGCCACAAAAATACCAACGACACAAATCTGTAATGTAGGAGACATTGATAGATTCCCCATATAATTGGAAACGAAACCTAACGGGGGAGTAAGAAAATCTGAATCGGGATAAGGTCAAATACGAGGACCCAACTGTTCATAGACTCAAAACTGGTGCTTTGTTCAAGGAAATAAGACTCTCTACCATGATGTAAAATACATGTGAATGAACTTCCCTTCCCCTCTTTCTTGTAAAGGTTTAACGAGTCCAAGAAAGCAAACTTGGGAACTTCTTCATTTTTGGCAAGCTTGAATAAGAGACAGAAGAATGCTTGATAAAGCACTGATTTGTGGATTTTACGAGCCCAAACAAGTACATGCTGGATGATGTTTTCATAGTTTAGAGAGTCTGAAAACTCTAAAGAAGGCTCCTAGGGGTGATTTTTTGTCCAATTTAGTCTCCTGAGGCTGGAAAAGTATGAAACAAACAATAGAAGAACTCTCTTAGCATTGGAAGAAGTAAGGCGCACCTTTTTCATACTTAGTCGGGGAGGTCCGAAAAAGGTTAAATTACCACCTACCCAACGCTCCTTCAAAAGCAGCATATAGCCTGCATTTTATGAGTGTGAAGGAAGGCAAGATCACTCGAAAAGATCCATTTGATTACGAGAAATGGGGCTTACAATAGTAAACTCAATGCTTTGTTCTTTAGGGTTTAACAAGCATGACAAGGACATAAAGTACACTCAGAATCTTTTTCATTTTTAGGTCCAGAGCATGAAAAAGAGAAAACTAAGCTCATACTGGGCGCTCCTTTTCCGTAAATTTAGTCCCTCGGGACCGGAAAAGTGATAAACCTATACCTAAGAATACTCTTCTCAATTCCATAGAAAAGAGAGCGATCCTTTCTCGTACTATTCCACATGGTCCGAGAAAGTGATAACCTACCACCAATGTGGATGCCCATTCACATATTATTAATGACCTTGAATGGACAAGTTTAATCGGCAGCCAAGTCTATTTTTAGGAGTCAGACATGGGCCTAAAGAAACTCAATATCTTTCCCATGAATTTTTAACGAGTCCGGAAAAGTCTTACTGCTTTTAACGAGCTCACAGGAGATAAAAAAGAATGCTATAAATGTGAGGAGACGAGTGTGATAGGTAGGTGAAACTAGTTCCAAGTGCAAGGAAAAAAACCTATGCATAATGCAAGGAAAGCAAGCAAGATAAGGACACTCGAGGAACGTTTCCTCAAGATAAAGGGTGTCAAGTTGCAAAGGAAAAATGATACAATTCTCAGCGATGATGAGAACAAAGATGAGGGCTTATATAACGAGCTAAAATCCTGGAAGCCGACATCAGGCTCAAAAGCATGAGCAGGATACATGAAAATGTAGTTACAGCTTGAACAACAAGGCGAGGACAGTAAACAGTTGTGAATCCAACTAAAAATCTTGTCTCCAAGAAGCAACAACATGAGGATCATAATCAGAAGAAAAGATCTGATGCAAGTCATTTTGGCAGAAACACATGTGACTTTGCTATCTTCTATAGAAGGTAAAGTCAAGGCAGAATCGACTAAAGAAGATTCTATAGAACCGAGGCTTGAGGGTTTATAATCAGTAATATCAACCTCAGAAAGAGAGAAAAAATCAACAAGGGAGATAGAGTCTACAGGAACAAACTCAATATCACAGGAGTTGAAAAATTCATAAGAAAAATCAAACTCATTAGGATCACTAACTTGATGTTCAAAGAAAAAGTCAAGAGACTCAACAAGACCAACATAATAAGACCGATTCATGGGAATACCAGGCTTACTAAGAAAATCAGGGTTATACTTAGTCACAACTGAACCGATATCCATAAGAAGGTTGGAATATAGGCTTCTTCATCAACAATACAATGAGCAAACGTGTATGGTTCAACTTTGACCTTTATCTGGAAATGTGCATTAGAAGGAAGGTGCATCTAAACAAGGCTATCCCAATCAAAGAAAGCAATCTGAGAGCTTGGTGGGGCTTCATCCAAAGCAATTTCAATTCCCCCTTGTTCAGTAAGTTTTGAACTGGCAGTGAAGAGAATGTGACTAGCAGACACTTCACTCTCCAAAGGAAGAGTGGGATTGATCAACAATGAAATTGATTCAACCGCTTCATGAAAGTCGCTCTCCGAAGGGAGAGTGGGATTGACCAAAGGTGACATTGGTTCAATCACATTAGGATCACTCTCCAAAAGAAGATTGGGATCGACCAAAACTGATATTGGTTTGACCACTTGATCAAACAAAGGTTGAGTAGGTTGTTGAGAAACTATAGGTTGTTCAGGAGAAGGAAATTCTTGAGTCTCGGACCACACTCTTCGCACCTCTATGATAGTAGGGAAATGGTGAGTAAGATGATATCCCTCTCATATATTACAAGGGAACTTAAGTTTGCATTTCGAACGACCAGTTTTCTTAATAGTGTCAACATGAATAGCAGTGGCTGACTGTTTGCTCTCAACATGATCTATGGAGGGTCATAGTTTTCGCCCAGCATGACCACCAGAGGCTGGGTGACTGGGTCCAACTTGACTAAGACAGGTTCGTTTTTGAAAAAAATCAGCATGTTAAAAAACAGGATAACCATGAAACCAATCTCTTCGCACCTCCACGATAGAAGGGCATTTATAATTAAAGTGGTCTCCCTCACAAAGCTTACAATGAAACTTGGGCTTGTGTTTTAAATGGGCAGTATTTTCAACAATGTCAACATGAATAGCAGTGGCTGACAGATTATCTCCAGCATGAACTGCAGAGGTTGAAATACTGCCCCCAGCATGACTTGTAGAGGTTGAGAGACTGGGTCCAACCTGACTTGCAGAGGTTGGACGAGAACCACCAACATGAACAACAGAGGATGAATGGTTAGGATCAATATGGTTTGCAGCGGTTGAGTGTGTGCCCCCCACATGGACTTCAGAGGTAGGGTGGATGGATCCAACATGACTTGCAGAGGTTGTATGGGAAGGTTCAACTTGAACATCAGAGGTTGAACGAGTGCCCTCAGCATGAACTGCAGAGGCTGAGTGACTTGATCTGAAGTGACCTGGAAAGGTTGGAAGGATCCCACAAGCATGATCAATAGAGGCTAGATGGTGAAGATCAACTTGACTTGCAAAGGTTGAGTGCTTAGATCCAACATGACCTGCAGAGGTTGGATAGGTTCCCCCGGCATGAACAACAGAGGCTAGGTGATGAGGTTCAACTTGACTTGTAGAGGTTAAGTGTTTAGATCCAACATGACCTGCAGAGGTTGGATAGGTGCCCCCAACATGAACTACAAAGACTGGGTGGTGAGGTTCAACTTGACTTGCAGATGTTGAACGGGTGCCCCCTTTCTTATGTGCCTTCTTCCTATTCCTTCTTCTTTTACTCCTTCTAGACTGTCGGTTACTAGTATCAGTACTTTCACCACATGCGGTAGAAGTAGTGGGAGAATCAACTACAGGTTAAGGGGAAGCATTGTTTTGATGCCCATCATATAAGGAGCTTACTTGAGAAGCACCAGGATCATTCAGGACAGTTGGAATGGAAAACAACCACACCGGTAGTCCTAGGGGTGAACCCAGGAAGATTCAAGGTGGCCATCAAAGGAACAACAACATTCCCTGTGAGAGGAATAGTACAAGGAGTTCCCAACATGGGGATATCTTAGTTGGTGTTCAAAGGGGTGCTAGCCATAGTTTCAAACTAGGAGACAAATTCTAAGGTTAAAAAGCAACCATAAGCACAAAGCACACATCTGAAGGCAAACTAAGTACATACAAACCACACAGCACTCACTAAAAAATTCCTAATGCCAAACAAACAAACAAGTATAAGATATGCTTTCCAAAAGAAAGCTGAGAGACTGTTACATGGAATCCTTGTAGATATTCTTAGGCACAAGCGGAGGAATCACCCACTGCCCTCCCACACCTTCTACTGGGGTTACCTTCCAAGCCCATCCAAGGTCAACCAGAAATAGCCTTCCGGTGTACTTGTGTATGAAAGATAGATGTCAAAAGAGACTAAAGGCTACCACAACTATACTGATAGTCTGGGGGGACAGTCACAAGCCTGGTTCGTATGCATGGGTAGGGTAGCAAATCCTGAAACCCTGTCAACACCAGCACCGCACGGGCCCTAAAGGGTGGTATTGACAAAAGTCCCCATATGTGCAAAAACCTTGGTCTACGCTTTGACAAGGAATCAGAAGGTTATTTCCTTACTCCAAGTCTCCATGCAGCCTCGTGCTTAACTCCCGTTTGAGAGGATCTTCCCATATACAATCAACATAGAAGAGGATTTACGTAGTGATTGGCCTACTACGTCTGAATTTAAACACTTGTGGAGAGTTGAAACTCCCTAATCCACAAGTCTAGCCTAAGCTAGTTGGTGTAGGAGCCTATAAAATAAAACTTACTAATAATTTTTAATTATATCGTTCATTTTAAAAGGTTGTTTTTAGTCAGAGGGTAAATGGCATGAAACTTATGTGGTGTTTTGACTCAAAGTTGAAACAAAATGACTAAGCAAAGAGAAATGAAAAGAAAAGAGCAAAAACTATTCTCTTTCTTTTTCAAATAGAAACTTGAAAGCCACAAAAGAACAATTTCTTTTTTTTTTTCAAAAATAATGATATGAAGTGCATTAAAGACCAAACCCTAATCTACATGCATATTAAACAACTATATGTTCTTTTTATTTTTCTTTTATAAATGCAAAAGAAAACTACCTACAAACTAAAGTATCTAGATAACAAGAACAAAGCAAAAGGAACTCTGCTATACAACCACCAAACAGACAATAGAATTCCCTAGAGTCAGTATAAACCCTACTTGGAAGGAAGGCTTGCATAAGACACAAGTCAACTATTTTGGCATGGTGAATTTAACCAACAAAATAAGAAGGAAACAAAAACCAATAAGCTTCTAAGTTCAAACAAAGATCACTAACAAAGGCTGACCGGAAACGTAAGCCAAAAATCAAACCAAGCAAAGGGGGTAGGGGGAAAGAGAATAGAGAAAACCTAAAGGTATAAAAATAGTTACCACATAGATAAAGAACAACCAAAAGGGATGGCACTAACTCCCTGGAGTCATGCACCTGTAGAGGACCCCAAAAGACCTACCAAACAACCTTCAAACAGAAGAAAAAACCATAAAAGAGGAAAAGACATTGTTTAAAGGGGCATACGTGAGTTTCAATACTAACAAGTTGCGTATCATACACGGGTTGACAGTAAATCAAGTTGTGTATAAATACTAGATACGCGACTGTTCAATATGCAACTCGCGTATGGGTGGGAAAAAACCCCAAAAAGGTCAAAAAATGCCTTAGGAAGGCAGGGGAGGTGTTCTATGAGACAAATAAAGTGTTCCTAAGTGGAAAGAAAGACCTGAAACCTTGTAAAAGACTAAAAGAAAAATAGAGAAACCCAAAACAGACAAGGATCTCCCCAGCAGAGTCGCGAGTTCTATTGTAAAGGAAAGTTTCCTATGGCTAGGGTTTAAGCAGGGATGATTTTAAGAACCCCCACTAAATTTATATGTATAAAAAATGGGCGAATCTCTCCGATATATAGGAAAATTTGAAGGCGAATTTATCAATAATATAATATATATATATATATAAAATTGCGAACCTTTGATTTTATTATATAATGTTGTAAAATCTTGGCGAATCTATTACTAAGTTATAATATATTGTAAAAACTTGGCGAATCTTTCACTAAAGCATAAGATATTGTAAAATCTTGGCGAATATTTAACTTCATTATAAAAAAATGTAAAAAATGGT
>LPNX010838282.1:6600-18805 GCA_001517045.1 Pseudotsuga menziesii | reverse complement strand
ATGATGATGATGTTCATGATGATGATGACAACGATGGTGATGATGATGTTCATGATGTTGATGGTGATGATGATGATCATGTTGATGATGATGATGATGATGATTTTGATGATGAAGGTGATGATGACGATGACGATGAGGATGATGATAATGATAATGAGGATGAGGATGATGATAATGATGATGGCGATGGTGATGACGATGATGATGATGAGGAGGAGGAGGAGGAAGGTGATGATCATGATGATCATGAAGATGAATATGAAGATAATGAAGATGATGATCATGTTGATGATGATGATGATGATGATGAAAATGGTGATGATGATGAAGATGATGAGGAAGGTGATGATGATGATGATGATGACAATGGTGATGATGATGAAGGTGACGATGATGATGATGATGAAAATGGTGATGATGATGAAGATGATGAGGAATGTGATGATGATGATGACGACGATGGTGATGATGATGTTCATGAAGTTGAAGATGATGAGCATGTTAATGATGATGATGATGATGAAGTTGAAGATCATGAAGATGAAGATGATGATGAACGCTATTTTTGGTTTTACAAAACACGTACGCGATTTGTCTCCACATAACGCGCACGTGATATGGTTCTATATAACGTGCACGCATTTTGGCTAGTTAAATCGCACTCTCATATTGTTTAAATTCAAAAATTTATTCCCTCCAAATGATAAGGCCGAGCCTCCACCCATGCTTTCATGGAATTCCTATGCCTATGTGTCTGCTTTGTACTTTCCTTCGGATTCAACATGCCTATGCCTTGGAGTATGATCAACCATGGCTAATTCAACATTATATCCAAATCTTCAATATGCTCATGTTTAGCGGTTCAACTAATTATGCTGAACAACTCAAATTTTTATGAGATTTTAGAAATAGATATGGTTTTTTTTGCAGATTCTAAATATGTAAATTTTAACAAGAATACATAATTTTTCTATTTTTTTCTTATTTATCTTTTGTCATCACTCCTCAACTCAAAAAATACACTGGTAGTGTTTCGTCCATATCTCTTTCGTTTCTAAACCATTTAAAAAAAAATTTGTATGGTGCACTAAAGAACACCAATCTCTACATGTTATAAAAAAACCCATTTCCAAATAATTGCATTAAGACATTCAAACGCTGCACCCACAATTGATGTACCATTTTCGAGGTTTGATCTCTTAGATAATTTAAAAAAAAATTAAAAAAATTATTTTTATTATTGGAAAAATAGTCATGCACTAGTCCTATATGTTCTCTATATGTATATCGGTTTTCATAAGTTTATTCCATCATTTAGACACTCAGACGCTGCACCAACAAAAACATATACCTTATAATTTGTCACAAAAATAAAAAGTGCCCGTTAAAATTTATCTAACTCTAGATAGTTAACACCATTTTCAATAGAAAAAATATATATATATATATATATTTGGAAAGGTCATTCAACTTCCTACATTTCTTTTTTTTACTGATCACAAGATTCATTGTGTAAGTGTCTCAAAATATCCATGCAAGTTGATGGATGTCTATTTTTTCAGTTTTGTATTGCATCTAACGCACCAAAAGAGACCCTCAACTTCTTGCACACACCCATTTGTTTTTGAAATAATTGTTAAACTTAGTTTATTGAATTTGGGACTAGACAATATTTCAATGATAGAAAATGGTGAAGGTCCTAGTAACCTGGATGATAATTTCCCTTATGCGCAACTATTTGTGATAACCATGTTCAATGATCATTATAGATATATCATACAATTTTTGAGCATAGGTTATATGCCATCTGAATTCACCATTGGGAAGAAGAAATAGTTGGTTGTGCAAGATGTGTATTTCTAGTTGATCGTTGGAAAATTGTATAAAATGGGTCCTTGTGAGATTAGCCATAGCTACGTTTTGGAGCATGAGCAGCCACTGATATTAAGTGAAGCACATGCTGGTGTTCCAGGAGGCCACTACCCAGGAAAATCTATAGTGCACAAGATTTTGCAAGAAGGATTATGGTGGCCCACTATGCATGTAGATGTGGAGGATCATTGTTGCAACTATGATGTCTGCAAAAGGACTAGAAAGCTGTCGCGATGCGAAGAAATGACATTAGTACCTCAAATAACTTTGCAGGGATTTGAGAAATGGGTCGTTGATCTTGTGGGTCCTATCAGTCCGACATGAAAACATACTGGTGCATGCTATATTATTACTGCAACTGATTACCTAACTAGATGGGTCGAAGCAGCATCAGTAAAGGATTATACTGTTGAGAATTTTTTATTTAAGAATGTCATGACACGATTTGGATGCCCAAATATTTTAATAAGTGATAAAGGTGCACACTTTGTCAACTAGTTGATTGCAAAACTCATAGAGGAATTCTAGATTCAGCATAGAAGGACAACACGTTATCACCCTCAAGCAAATTGATTTGTCGAATCCTTTAACAAAATTATGGAAAGCACATTCTCAAAGATGTTTAATTACCAAAGAGATGACTAGGATCAAAAAGTTTCATGAGTATTATCGACATAGCACATGACTTGTAAGAAATTGACAAGACAAACTGCATTTCGTTTGGTATATGGACATGAAGATGTGATCCTGATGGAGTATATTGTCTTAAGCTTAAGGATTGTTGCGGCCATAGAAATGACAGATGCCAATGCTATCAAAGAAATATTGTCGCAACTTATGCGACTGGAACAAAATCATTTTGTCGCAGGATTTCATCAAAATGTTGAAAAACAAATTAAAAAGTATGGCATGATTGACACATTAATAACAAACAATTTCAGGTGAGAGGACTTGTTATTATGTATGACAACAATTTTTTCAAGCATCCAGGGAAGTTGAAAACACATTGGTTTGGACAGTATATCATCAATATGATCACTAGTGGAAGAGCAATGAAATTGCAAAAGTTATATGGAACATAATTCAAAGGACTGGTGAATGAAAGTCAGCTAAAGCCATATCATGATAGCAGTGATTTGGTCGCATAAAAAAAAATGATTTTTGGTCGCAAACTATTAGTCTGTTGCTGAAAGAGCACAAGAGAGAAAGAGGAAAACATAAACACCTTGAGCCTCTTATGCAATTGTTGGTCGTAGACTCGTAGTCTTACGCATATAAGAACAAATAAAGATAAAGGCCACCATCATCACCATCATCTGTACAAGAATCTCAAAATATTGTTGGCGACTATGTTTAAAAGAAGAATATAAGATGGCATATTTCATCGTCAAAGAAAAGGAAGACATCGATAAAATGGTTTATTTTATCATCGAAGATACGAAAGATGTCGATGAGATGCTAGACTTCATCATTAAGAAAACAGAGAAGATGGTTAGATGTTGAATTTCATTGCCGACAAAGAAGAAGTTGAGCAACATGGTCTTCCTCTGAGAGGTAAGAATCCAAAGAAAAGAAGGCTCAAGAAAGCACTTGGGATTTTTTCTTCAACTTTTAGAAATGGTGATGTCTATGAACTTTTCCATCTCGTCCGTTTTTCCACTCCGAAACACTACTTTATACGATAGAAGAAAGAAGGAAATCATCGACAGAGGCTACGAAGAGAATCAAAGAAACTGAGTCATTCTATGCCAAGGCTATCGACCAAGTGTCTCAAACTTGGGAATCCTTGATTGACGACATCGGACTAGAGAAAGTCACAGAGTATTTGTGAACAACTGATACATAAGTAACTCAGTTGAAGAGTGAGATGAAAAAGTTACCCTTGACCGAGAAGATCGCTAAGGCAACAGAAATGAAGAAGCTCCAACAATAACAATTGAAAATCAATTCATGGTTGAAAGAAATTAGCAAAAGAAAACTCACAAATACTAGAAAGCAATGGTCAACCATTAAAAAAAATGATATCGCCCAAATAATAATCATAATGTTAACCATAAAAAGATGCTTCATTACATTATATCTTAAATATGGTAATTAAAATTAAACTACGTCCCCCTTGAACGACAGCTTCAAACATCCCTCAACGTTCCATCATAGGGCCATCAAATACCCTTGATTTCCAATGATAAAATATCACAGAGCTGTCGCAAAACACATTTTAAGTAATTAAAAAAAATATACCTCAAACTTATCTAATATGTTTTTAAAGAATGGTTTAACATATAAAAAATCAATTCAAGTCGTGCAAATCATGTGTCTCGTGGAAATACATAGAAGATCCGCATGTCCGATCAGTCAGCGTTCACAATTCAAAACTCATCTATCTAATGACAAAGACAAAGATACGCAATATATTGTAAGTAGACAACTCCGCCAAATTTTCGTTAGTCTCCACGCGCACAAATTGCCGTAGATGACCCTCAACTCTTATAATAAAAGCTAAAAGGATAATAATAATAATATAAAATATAAAATTAAAAGCTAATAATATAAAATATAAATATATTATAAAAATTTAAAAAATATTATCAAAAGGATAATTTTTTAAACAAATATAAAAATGTTCGTATTTTATTTACTAATTACCAATATAATATTAAATTTCATACCATAAAAATAAATCTAATATTTAATTTACCAATTACCAATATAATATTAAATTTCATACCATAAAAAAGTAAATACAATAAAAAAATTATTATAAATGCAAGTGAAAAGGTAATAACACAATAAAAAACAAGTGGAATAAGCAACAAAGTTGCTTAGTACCTGCCTCCTAACAAGAGATTGAAAATATATAGCAATAGGATAATTTTGCTATAAAAATATATGATAAAACAAATATAATTACAATTTGAAAGAAATTAAAACAAAAATGAATTAAAAAATGTCCATTTAAATAAGATATAGGTTATTGCAATGTAGCATAAAACAAGCATATTCAAGCTTCCTTACATACTTCTAGTAATATTCTTGACTTATGTTATAAAAATATGCAAGTTTATTTATAGACTAGCATAAATAGGAAATGAGAAATAATAGCTTATAAGACTATAAATTAATATCATTGTTGTGAGAATAGTTTATTTATATTTTATTATAAATTTATAATGTTATACAAATATGCAAGTTTTTTTTATAGACTAGCATAAATAGGAAATGAGAAATAATAGCTTATAAGACTATGAATTAATCTCATTGTTGTGAGAATAGTTTATTTATATTTTATTATAAATTTATAATTTAAATTTAAAATAAATTTAATTATTTTAAATTGAAAAAAAATATTTTTTAGTTAAATATTTTGAATAATGGATTTTCCAAGAATAATTTTAGATAGTTCAAAATAAACTATTGTTATCAAATAACATGCATATATCTACTTGTTGGGAAAAAAACATGAAACTTAACATAAAATAAATTATATATAAACATCTAGATAGTCTTGTGCAATAAATAACCTAAGAACTTTTATTATATAAAAGTCAAAAGTATAAATAAAAAATTTTAAATTTGTTTTTATTATGTCATGACAAAAGGTTGAAAATATGTGATCACTCTATCAGATTCTTTTAGACAATCGTCACAAATTCTATATAAAAACTGGAATAAATTCTATACAAATATCTTGCACTTGGGTGAAAAGAATGCAACAGCTATCACTATAATCTATAATCTATCATTTATCTAAAAAAAATTAGTAAAATATATATTTACTAAAATAGAGCGATGTTAGTAAAATTTTCTAAATAAATTGTCTTTAATATTTGTATAAATACACGGTCTTTAATATGTGTATAATTTGAATGAGTTTACTTGTTAAAATTTTATTTTAAAAAGTAATAGGTTCAAATTAAAGACTTTTCTTTAAAAAAAAGTTATACGTTCAAATCAAGGTGTGAGAAGTTGCAGGTTGAAGACCTTATAAGACAGCCAAACATGACGATCTCTGCTTCTTGACGAGAAGTCTCATGTGTCAACCTTGGCGGCAAGCAATGCAGAGCCAGAAGAATAGCAACAAATTCGCTCACAGCAGCTCTTTCAAGAATCCTTTTTCTGAAACTCCACACTTTTTGCTGTCAATTTATGTGAAATCACAACATGTTCTATGAAATGATCGAACGAAACTCTCCATTCCCGAGGAGCTTTGTAACAGGATAGATCTAGCATGTAGATTTGCTTTGACAGACAAAAATTGTAAATAAAAAGGGTCCCTAAACCACAAGTTGACCAGAGAAGCCATATGATCATGGCCATATCATCACTAGTTCTCCAAAAATGGAGCAGGAGTTGGAGCAGATCCTGCAGATCTCTATTGAGATCTAGTACCACCCGTTACTAGATGTCAATGTCTGGCCTACTTCTCTTTGAGATTAGAGAATTCTGCGGTGTCATATGATGGCGCTTCTTGTTTATAGTTATGTCTGCAGAATAAGCTTTTGAAAATAAAACTTATATTCTTTCTGGATCAGTGTACCAGAACAAAGCATAGAGTTGCTACCTTATACAAGGTTTTCCCTGCAGGATGATGAAGATATTGCAAGGTTTTCACTACACGGTGATGAAGATATTGCTGTCAGATAATTAAACTCATCTTCTCATGGCTTTTATGACCTGCAGCATTGAGGATAAAAGGCTTGAGCATGAACGTAACAAAATGGATTCAATTGATACAATCTAGAACCATAATTCAGGAGATAAAAAGGTGAAACCAGAATCCAAAAAGTGTAAGAGATATAAGGTATGTAAGAAAATTGAAAACTATAAAACAATGAATGCGCTACCCAAAACCAATGAGAAATACAAAAGACAATAGGATGGTCAGACATTTTTGCTGCAAAAGCTTCAAGTTTGTAAATTAAAATTTGTCGTCAAAACATTTTCCGTTTCTTTCATTGAGCGCCAAAAGAGTTGTGCCACGTTTGATTTATGTGTCGATGTGAAAGCAAATGACACGTGGCTGAATACTGCGAAGGCTTCTGTCCATTGCCTGTTACAGCCAGGAGGCTGGCTGGCCAACACTCTTGAGGTTTGGATTTGTTTTTGTTTTCAGATCTGCATTTTCTAGTCTATTCTAGTAAACCCAATTGCATAACCATGGATAAATTTATTTGGTGTACAGAACATGTAGATGTAGAGGAAAATAATAACAGCATGCAACATTCTGTTCAGTGAATTAACACTATTACAACGCATGAAAAGATGAAGGGGCTTTCAACTAAAGCAAATAGTGTAGCAACAAGATGTGCCTGGTAAGAACAATAGCTACATATACTTGAAGCTGATTTGCAGGCCTTATGCCAATAGTTTCTTAAAAGTGAATTCTTCATAGTATTTTTGAGGTTTACATCAAATGAATGAATTACTTTAGCCTATCGTAAGGGATTGAATGTTGATTTCTCATTAATTTTAATATTGATTTCTGTAATAGGGCTCTTTGCACAACAGTAGAAGACTTGCGGCTGTAGTTTGAGTTGGAAAAGCCTGACTCTGCCATGGGAGATTATGCTCACAATTTCGTTGAGTTCTGTTGTTTCAAAATGCTTTCATCTTCAAATCCATATATCAATCAATTAAGTGACAGGTCTTTTACTTGTTTAACGTTTGATATGATGCTCGTCTGGCAATCTCCAACTGCCATGGCCGAAAAAGAGGAGGACAAGAAGGAGAGATCTGAATGTTTGGCCAAGGAGAAGCAGGAAATGTCATCTGAAATTGCAGCTAAAATTGACGACGAGGAATCCTCACTTTTTTATTTTGACTTGATGCCTATGCTGGTTAGTCATGGCGCTTTGTTTTCAATACAGATAATAATGTTTTTGGGTGTGTATATGTGGATTCTAGATTCAATATCGATTGTATTCTGATTTCAAGATTGGGCCCTCTAGGTATTAACTTATTTCCAATTGTGTCATAGACAGGCGCCCTTGAAAATAGACATTCAAATACACAGTCAATAGGCAGCTATTGTAGACTATAATTATTACATCAAATCCTTTAATCTCGGTTCTCTGAATCAATTTATGGTGAGGCGGATATAATGGTGTCAGCAAGCAATTCATGGGAGGAGGGAGGCCTGGGAACTCGCCCGAGCCACGATCTTGTAAAAGAATCGATGAAGGCCGTATCCCACATTGATTCGGATTTGGAATGGAAAATTAAAGCCATTGCAGCCCTCCCCAATCCCCCCGATCTGGATGTCTCGCTCTGAAACGCTGCCAAGGTCGGCTTAGCTCAGACTTAATTCTTCCTTTTGTGAATTAAAGTTTTACACATTTGCAGTCTAAAAAAATTGCATCGATTAATTAATGCAGGATGCAATGGAGGCCGAGGCTGCAATAAGAAAAAACATGAAGGAAGTGAAAAATAGCAATTGTCAAAATGAAGAAGAAATACAACTTATTGGTGGATAGAAGATGATGTAAACTTTGGAATTTGGTATCTGGATTTGAGCATGGGGGCTTCACTTGTTGACTAATCACTACTACATTTTTACCAAAAATTCGACAGCTGTCATGTCGTATTTTTGACACTTCCCTGTCGCATGTATGACACTTTGATTTTTTTTTAAGCGTCGAAAACTTGTCGTCGATTATCCGACACCTAATTAACCGTCGATTAAGCGACACCTAAGTAACCGTCAGTTAAATGTAAAGCATCGGTTAAGCGACAGCTTTTCTTCGACGGTAGTGAAAGTTTTTTAAGAAAATAACCTTCATGCCGTCGGTTAAGCGACAACACGGCCGTCGGATAAGCGAAGGATATTAAGAAGAAGCGTCGGAAATGTGACATATATAAGCGTCGGATAAGAGACGGATATTAAAATAAGCGTCGGAAGAGAGACAGACAAAACCATCGGATAAGCGATGGATATTAAGAATAAGAGTCGGAAAAGCGACATATGGAACCGTCGCTTAAGCGACGCTTGTGACTGTTTAAAAAAAATAAAATACAAAAGCATGTGTAGTGCAGTATTGGTAAGGTTGTTCAAGCATGATACCTATCCATCTTAATTAACTAGAGCTACTACTTAAGTGATACGGTTGGTACTAGTTACCTTATTCCCTTAATCAGTTACATGACTAATTACCATTGTTACATTCACCTAATCACTTGTTGTAATGCGAGTAACTCCATTCACAATATTCAGTTAGAAATCAAGGGAAAGTATATTTCACCAATAGTTATTGCCAAACCAAGACTCCTTGTTTTTTCTTTGCAGCTTGTGAAGGTAAGGCACTCTTAAAGAGAGGCATCCATCAGTTAAACCTGCAATTCTAAGCTGTAGATTTAGATCATAAACATATTCTTGCAATGTTTCTTGTGTGTTTAACACCAAGAAATCACAAAAGGGCTTTCATTGCCTACGCAGAACCCCTTTACACCTATGAACATGATTTATTTCAGTCCAGTAGTAAAGAATGAAGGCTGCTATCTCTCATAAAATTCCCATGTTATGAAATTGTCTTCTCAAGTGAGTATTTTGCACAAGAAGAAATTTTAGACAGAAATTTAAAAAATTAACCTAGGCCCTAAACAATTGCTGAGTAGGGCCATTTTTTTAACTCGTGCACTTTACTTCAAACATTTTAACACTAACACAAACTAAATTCTTTGAAGAATCCTCAATTCATCCAGAATAGCAGCCTATCTTCAGTGTGCTCTGATTTATAATTATCTACAAAAACATAATAGAAAAAGTAAAAAGCTTCACAAACTGATATGCCACTCTCAATTCAGCCAGAATAGCATGATGTTTGAAGTTTGAACCCTAAAAATACCAAGAACAGACTATGGTTGAGCCTAATACATGGATGATTTAACCTCTTAAGACTCGAAACCATATCAAGGTAAGAACAGAAGACATTTGAGCTAATCTTGTAACTATTGATTTTCTCTATAGAGATGTAATGCAGCAAAAACTCCCATTCCTGACTTGGTTCCAGTCTCCTCCCACACAAACAACCATCAACCAACATTGAACCATGCCCCCTCACTGTATGATGCTCCCGACCTTCTACCCTAATTCGTCTCCTCTACCCCTTCCTCTAGTCATTTCTTCACCCCCAACCTTATCCAAAGATCCATCCATATGATTAGTACCGAGCAGAATTAAGCTCAGTGCTCTTTCGTTGAGAGTTTGAAGGTTTTTCATATGAGGCTGGAGCTCTGCAACATTTTAGGTTTTGAGAGTAGATTTTACATGTTTCACTAAATTTGCTAGGGTTCCTTCCCCTGTTTTCACTAAATTTGCTGCTTCAAGCAGGTTATGACAAGTCAAAGAAGGAAGAGCTGTTGGGGAAGCTAGGAGCTAGCTTTAAGCTTATAGAGTCTGTACTTGGAACTCTGACAAGTTTTAGAGGAATTGTGAGCAAAGAAAACACAGGGAACCTGAACAAACTTTTTTTGAGCTCCTCGTTGCATGGTTTCCCATCACATGTTCATCATATGCATCAACCAAGTCTTTATTGACTTGCTCTTGTCAATAACAGTTTCGCTGCCAACTTCCAAGCGACCAATTTGTTTTAGATCAATTTCATACTTTTCCAAAAGCAACGTTACTGCTGTCAAACTGCAGGCATTCATATGAGGAATCAGCTCATAAAATTATTGGGAAATATCAAACAAGCATGATATAACCTCTATCTTGTGAAAATATTATTCTACTACCATACACAAGTACCATACACAGTAGAAGCACTAGGAGTGCCAAATTTTAACGAATTGTCCCCAATTATTGGGCAAAACTGTTTACCATTGATACGATCCACAATATATAAGCCTCCATCCTCATCAAAGTAGCCCATATCTCCAGTATGCAGCCAGCCTTCCTCATCAATTGTACTTTTAGTTTCACTGGGATTGTTAAAGTATCCTGCAAGTTACATAATTTAACTCAGATATTTTCAAATTTGATGCTTTCAAAATGTCATAATTTTTCAAACATTACACTGGAGTGACAATTCAAGTTGTGCCATGGACACAGTGCACATGGTAGGGGTAACTTTAGAGTCCATTAGTGTGACAAGTTCAGCTGTGCAAATTACTTAGGTGCAAGTGCAACATGAAGTCAAGTGCATCTAATGGCGTGGCATACTACAGTGGGGTGGATAGACTACTCAGCTATGAAATTTCAGAATGGAAGGGATCTCTTGTCCCACAAACAAGGCAGTCTCATACATCAATATTCTTACATTGGATACAAATTGTACAATTGTGTGACTTCATACCAATTTAAGAACAATGTATTTCAAATTTACAAAGTGCAAATGTACAAGTCCTTCTACAAACCAACATAAAACGCAGACAGAAAAATGTTCATTATTCATACAAATGACCTAGCAAACATAAAACTCCTAAGCAAGTAATAAGTACAAGCAAAAGACATTGACCATCTATTACTGTTCCAGTATCAATTGGATACTAATCGTAGCATTGCCCAGCGAGTTATTCAAACTACAAACAGGTGACGTATTAACATTGATCCAGAGCAGATTAAAAAACCATTCAGAATTGTACAACATAATCTAGAGCCATTTCACTATGCTATATGCTATATGAATTGTTGTGAAGAAACCCCAATAGTTTATATCCTATGAACTGAACACTGGAAATATGAATTAAGCTAAATGGGCACTTAATTAGAAAATAGTTGTTAAAGCAATGATGAAGGAACAATGGTATTTTCATCAGGCTTCCCCCTTTAGTTTCTCTGTAATGCCAGCAAGTATTTTCACTGATGAAAAGCTTGCTCCAAATCTAGTTTGCTTGGCTGGCGTGAACCATCACCAGCAAAAGTTCAAGAACCATATGGACTGCCACCTTTTACTTGTTCCATCTCAAACATTCCAGCTCCAAAAGTATATCCTATTGGTACATAGAGCATGCCATGGTGAACCAGCTGTGTTATAGCCGTCAATTTGCATGCTGCTAATGTTGTTAAAATCACATTGGAACCAACAAGTTCAACAAATTCAGAAATTTTGCTATTAATAAATTCTTTATGTACAAATATGGCTCTTTAAAACATAATAAAAAAGTGTGACACCACAAGCACAAGCAATTTAAAGTGGTTTGCTTCCATGTCCAATGTCGCCTATCATTATTGAAGTTTGTTTTTTAGTAAAATGACCAAAAGGGGCATTAAATACAATCCCCATATACAGTCCACAAGCGAAATATGTGAGCAGTATCATATCATTCGTGTCCCAAATGGTTGCAAATATATTAAGGCATTGAAATATAATTTTTCAAGCAATGCCACTAAGCG
>LPNX010838248.1:209932-248396 GCA_001517045.1 Pseudotsuga menziesii | reverse complement strand
GGGGTGTTGTGAGCTGGTCTCTGGGGGTTTCCTGAAGGTGACAAAACATTCTGCAGCCCATTCTATATCATCCTGTCGAAGCACTGCCTCCATTCTCTACGACAAGACCGGTTTTGGGGGATAAGTGTTCATGCCCCTCAAAACTACCCGTTTGCCATCTGGCCCCTGAAACTCCATTTCCATTGCCCTGTAGTCTGTAGTGTATTTCCCTATAGAGTAAAGCCACTGAACACCCAATACCACATGAGTATCTGCTACATCCACTACATAGAAAGAGTCTGTCATCTAATAGTTACCCAAGGCAACATTCAGTTTTGGGATCTAGTAGTTGCACTCCATGCTGGAGTTTCCGGCTACTGCTACAGTGAATCCCTCGAACTTCTCGGTCCAAATACCTCGTTTGGCTACCCAAGCGGAGTCAATGAAATTGTGGGTGGCTCTCCCATCAATCAGTACTCCTACTCTGTGACCCTGCACTACTCCCCTGACCCTGAGAGTATGGAATCTCGGTACCCCAGACAATGTAGCAATGACTCCCTCCGGTGTATCCCCCTGGTGTGATTCCTCTTCTGTGGTCTCCTGCTCATCGTCGTCTTCATCACTGTCTGAATACACCTCAATGTAGTGTGCCTTCGCCTTCCCTGCGCACCTGTGTCCTGGTACCCATGGTTCCTGGCAGGTGAAGCACAGCGTCTTTCTTCTCAAATCTTTCCTGATGTCCTCATCTAACCAGGTTTTCTTGGGCACATCCTGCTGGAAAGGTTTCCTGTCCTTGTCCCTAACAGGAAAA
Source organism: Pseudotsuga menziesii (assembly GCA_001517045.1). Lineage (NCBI taxonomy): Eukaryota > Viridiplantae > Streptophyta > Pinopsida > Pinales > Pinaceae > Pseudotsuga > Pseudotsuga menziesii. The sequence goes on along the minus strand of LPNX010838248.1, from coordinate 247,606 downwards.
TTGGTTTTCAGAGGGAATTTGTTTTTAGGGACTGAATCCTGAAGATCCCTTGCCTGGCTAATAGCATCCTGCAGAGTGAGGGGTTTGTAGGCTTTCACCCATCCCCGTAGTGGCTCTATGAGGGCCTCAGTGAATAACATAGTCAATTTGCTCTCTGACACATCTGTTACCATAACGGCTAGCCTCTGAAACTCTGAAATGAATGATTCTGCGCTACCAGTCTGCTTGAGTTGAGCCAACTCCCTGAAATGGATCTCTGGATCTTTCCTGTCAAACCTCTCCATGAGTTTCTGAGTGAACTCACCGTAAGAATGTATGGTGTTGTGACCCAATGTCACCAGTCCATGGTACCACTATTCGTGAGCTTCTCTGTCCAAGTGAAGTGTAGCCAACTTAATGGCGTCTGTCTCTGTCATGGGGTTGAGTTGGAAATAGGTATCCAACTTTTGGACCCATGTTCTCGCTGATCCTCCGCAAGTCCCATCAAAGTTTGGGATGGTTAACCTGCCCAAGGTCTTCTGCAACTCATAGTTGTGATTGAAACCCTTGTTGACATTCCTGGGCCTGTTCCTACTCTTCATGTTGCAGAAGTCTGAGAAAGACATAGCAGCATGAAACTCGTCCCCTAAGTCCCTGTACTCCTGCAAATAAGCCCCAAAAGGCTCGCTGGGCTCTACCTGCATGACCGGGCCCCCTACTGTATCTGCCAAGAAGTGAGGCATGGTAGGCCTGATAGTAGGTCTGCTGTATATGTGGGGAGTGTTTTGGATGTTGGTTTACGCCATCTTTCCACTGCCGTTGGAAGATCCCCGCTCTACCGGTGAGGGGGGTGTACTGCTGATACCTGGTTCCGGTTTCGCTGACAGTCTGTTGATTGCATTGAGGACTTCTTTTTGTCCTTTGGCTAAGTCTTGCAATGCAGAGACCAAGCTGCGAAACTCCATCCGATCCTCCTCTTCTCCCGTTCCTTTTCCCCTATCCGAATGAATACCTGTCTGTTCCATGTCTGAATTGGTATCCTCTAGCTGGATATCTTCAAATTCTTCTGTGTATCTACTCTTCCTCCTCCTATAGGTTACAAAAGGATCTCCTTCTGTATTCATCTACTTTTCATCTCTTAAGCCCACAGCTGGCCAAGAAAATAGCTCTGATACCACTGTAATATCCCAAATCCCGATATTTTCTATTTCTAAACAATTATGCGGATACAACTGGGCATGCAAACTGCCATGCAAAAATCCCTATTTTATAGGAAAAGTTAGGGTTAGGGTTTGTGAGATAGAATGCACACTTACCACTGATAACTGGCTGGATTGCTTCAGATAAAGTTTGTAAGTATTGAGAACTGGATCGGAGAGGAACTGATCTCTCCTGCCTCCGGTGAATGCCCCAGCAGCAAGACGCCCAATCAGAGAAAAAGGTGACGCCCTTAAGGAAGGAGGTGTCTGATGGATCCGCCGTTTTGCAGGGCTGATAGCCTTGCTGTGTCGGAGAGATTGGCTGGAGTATGCAGAAGTTCTGACACCTCTAAGCAGGATAGCGTCTAGGTTCAGTGAGGCAGCTGCTCACGCCCCTGGGAGTCCGGAAATGCTGATAACGGCTTCGGATGAGCTCAGATGGAGCTGATAATCACGGAGTACCTGAGTATGTAGCTGATGATAAGACTGGTGCCTGAGTTTCGGAAGGAAACTGAGATCTGGAGGCCCCACAGCTGATTAGGGCTTTCTGGCTGAAAACCCCCCCTTACGGCTGCACCGTGCCCCTGCAACAATCTATACCTTGTGCTATGTAACTGATGAATGAATGAAGAACAAGTGGTGAACCAGTATGGCTTACCCGGAATAAGACTAGGACAGATGTTTCACTGCTGAAATCCTGTTAGCTGAAGACTCCGTCTCCAACCCCAACTGCTGTGCTGCTATCCAAGAGCTTCCCAAAATAATCATAATCATAAGTGAGGTCTCCTCTTGCTTTATCCTCTATTTATAAAGTTCAACTGCGCAAAACCTAATCTTTGACCTAATTAGGTCACTTTATCTTCTAATTTGCCGTTGACTTGCATGCATGCGGATGGAGACCTAAAAAGTGCATGCATCATTAAATAATGCTTCGGATGGCATGCATGAAGGTGGCCTTTGGCCCAGGTGGCCCTTCTTGACCAAGTGAGGATGCCCTAGATCTTCTATGGATGGCATCAGTCCCGATCTGATTCCCTAGCTATCAGTAACCGCTCGAACCCACAGGAATCACATGGGTTAGCGGTTTTGGGCCTCCAGGCCTAAAAGGAAGAGGACATTACGGATATTGACGAAATGTTAAAGAGAGGAACTTCATGGGGTGGCGTCCTGTCGTGTTGTCCTGGCATTTTAGGCATACTTGGAGAAGGTGTATTGAAGGGGTCTAAAGGTGGGTTATGGCTAGGTGGGGTAAACGAAGTGTGCGGCGATAATCTGGCCAAGATACTGTCGAGACACTCTTGAATTTTCTTTTGATTTGCCTTCAACATAGTGATGCCTTGCTCTATTCCTGCCTTGAGTCCTGTGATGTTAGACGTTAATGTGCTGTTATTTTTCTCAACTTCCGCCTTGAGCTCCGCATTCTTTTTGTTGATTTTTTGTCCAGTTGGTCCAATATCGCGTTGACATCTCCCATTCTGGTGACTACTGGAATTTTCTCTACGTTGAACCTTGATTTGTTCTGGTCTGTTGTTCATGCCCAACCAACCACGTTTTTTTATTTTATTATAATGTATTATAATAATAATATTATTATAATTTTTTTTAAATTATATAATTAATAATAATATATTATTATTATTAAAAAATTATTTACTAATTTTTTTGTGTGTGGCTTGTGTAGGTTAGCGTGAGAGGATGGACGCATGGGTGTGGAGAGTTGTAGTGGCTAAAGCACGCGAAGGGTGTTAAGGAGAGTAGCGAGGCCAGGTGGATAGGAGTGATGGAAGCGATGGGAGTAGGCGAGGGTTAGGCGAGGAGCGATGTAAGTAGGTGGGAGAGCTGTTGCTTGGAGTATGGAGGATGGTGGTGGATGGGAGGAGAGTGCAGCAGTGGGGAGCGACAGGAGCAGGTGGTTGCGTAAAGGAGCGCGGGAAGCGCGTGGGATGGTGGAGGAATGTGTGAAAGGTCGTGCACGAGGTCAGGAGGAGAGGAGGAGTGACGTGGGTGGAAGGAGGGTTGGGGCATGTGCAAGAGGGAGGTGCAGGTGATGATGATGAGAGGTGGCTGCACGGGGTAGGGAGGCAGCACACAATGTGGAGGGAGAAGGAATTGGGGAGAAGACGAGAGTAGAAGTGCCAGGCGAGGCGATGCAAGCAGGGAGATAGGATGGAGTGGCAAAGATGGGAGGATTCGATGGTAGATGGCGTGGAGGAAGGTTGTGGTGGAATGCAGAGAGGGAGGTGCAAGCAGAGTGAGGAGGGACATGGGAAGGGGTGTGAATAAGAACAACGCGAGGGAAGTGAGAGGTGGCAGCGGAGGTGCCCGAGGAGAGGAGAGGATGAAGCGATGGGAATGGAGATGGATGGAACCACGGAAGGTGCCGAGGAGCAATATAACTCGGATACCACTGAAATATAAAATTTCAAAAATAAATATATATATATATATATATATATATATATATATTTATTAATAATATGTAGATGATGGTCTTTCCAATAGGATTTCCCGACTATATATATATGACTTGATCGGGTCTTTAAGAAGTGACTATTCAGAAAGTCACACCTCTTTAATTTATTATTTAATTTCATTCTATGTATATTTACATTTATTATTATTATTGAGTCTAGTTATTTTTTGTATAACACTGAACAGGGCAATCGAGATTGCCATGTGGTGGCTCCCGATTGGTACACCTATGCAGCCTCGGTATAGTTATGTACCACGTCTCCTCGTCAGATTGGTCCTCCTGGAAGCCAACTGAGATGTACGTCTTGTGAAGTCATCACATTGTCTGCCACGTGGCACCTTGTGGTGCTACCACGTCAGCGTTGTACATGCCACGTGGCATACTATGAGAGTGCCATGTGACACCCCTTTTGCCATTTTTTCTATCTGGAATAAAACTTCAAAAAGCCATATCTCAGTCATACAAAGTCTGTTTGACATGAATCAAGTGTCATTGGAAGCTCTCAACGAGCTCTACGTAGTGGTGTCCTTCGTTTCAACATTTGAGAACTTCATTTTGGATTGATCAGGAGGATCCTCCTGGATCACCAACGCTCATGAATAGTATCCCAAAGAGGCATATACTTGGTCTCTTCATCCCTATATCTTCTTTTGATGGCCTCCTTGGTGAGATCCATCAACTCATAAATGTAACCCATATCAAGCTTGTCACCATCAACTATCTTGAATTATCAAAGCCAATTGTGATTTGGCAAACAATTGTTTTTTGATATAAAGTTATAAGTTAAAATTTGAAAGGAAATGAAGTTTGAAGTTTGAACTTGACTTTCAAGTTGAACATTAAAAAAGTTAAAATAAATTATTAAATTAGAAAACAGAAATTAGATATTCAACAAAACGAAAAACATAAATTAGAATTAAGTATCTTGGCACTTTGACAAGTGACTACATAACGACAATAATCTCTTCAACATCTTTCCAAAAACTCTCATTAAACACAAGAGCAACGATTTCAATGCCTTCAAGTGCTTTGGCTTGTTTAGATGCCATCCACTCGGGTCCCAAAAACATCCTCTTGCGATTTACCTTTTGCTCAACCACGAATTGCAAGGAAAGGAAATTTGTTGCAAATCTTTTAATTGCAAACAGAACAAATTCCCAATGTTCCCCCAAGTTTTTGAGACGTGAGAGTGCAGGAGCGAGGAAAGACACATTTGGGATGTGTGGAGACCACCCCCAACTTTTATGAAAATTCAAGGGGTGGGACGAGCGGACGTTGAGGTCATAAAAATTATAAAAAATATAAAAACTATAAATCCCAACAATAGCAATTCATTCCGTGTAAATATAGTTTAAGCTGCTCCTTGTAAGTGTAGTTTAATTCTTCAATGATTAACACACTTCAACATTGTGTGAATACATGTCATAGATGTTGTAATCGGGAAATGTGACATGAGGACCCTAGTTCTTCATTAGTTCAGAGGGCATCACATTATTTGAGGGTTTCAAGTTGTAATGTCCTCTTCTAATTAATCACCTAAAGACACTCGTTAACCTATTTAATTCCCATAGGTTTGAGTGGGTATTAATAAAAAGGGAATTGACGAAGGACTAATTGTACCGAGAACTAAAAAGGACAACACTTCAGTGTTATTATGTCATCAGTAGATTAAAGAAGGCCATCAGAGAAGTTATCAACAAGCATGCGAGGCATGCGGGCCTTAATTCACCTTGCATGCGATATTGGGCAATTAGGTTGCATACATGCAAAGTTAAGTCATACAAACCTCAACGTTATAAAATAAAGATGAGTCGAACCAAAAAGGCATCCACGGTTATTATTATTCACTTTGAATTGGTTTCGAGAGCTTAGAGGCAGTAGCAACAACGAGTTGGGTTTGAGGACGCGAGTCCCTAGCCAACAATGTTTTCTGCAGTAAAACATATCTACCCTAATCACTCTGAGAGGTAGATGAAGATCATCCACGTCTATCACAACTTTCACAATTTTTCATCAACATAGAGAGCAACAACATATCCAGGCGCATAGGTAAGAGATCCAACAACACATGAGCAAAACGTGTTTATTGGGGGCACATTAATTGGCCTAAGGACAATTCATATTGGTAGAGAGAGTCATCCTTTCATTTGCATGTTGCATCCATTGGATCCAGAGGGGGCATACTATATTACCCAACAATTTTAGAGACTGTTGGTGATCATTCTAAGCAGCAGTGAATCCATTTCATTTGCATGTTGCTTCCATTGGATCCAGAGGGGGCATACTATCTTACCCAACAATTTTAGAGACCATTGGTGATCATTCTAAGTAGCAGTGAATCCCTTTCATTTGCATGTTGCTTCCATTGGATCCAGAGGGGGCATACTATCTTACCCAACAATTTTAGAGACCGTTGGTGATCATTCTAAGCAGCAGTGAATCAATTACCAAGAAGGAGGACATGTATTCTGCATGGGCGACTTAGTCCATAGAAGAACACTTTGCTATTGATCAAAGAAGCCTTCAAGTGTTTGCATATTGCACTCAATATCTTCAGAAGACCTTCAGCATCTAACCTGGGAAGATCTGTAGCTTCATTCCCATTATCAAAGTAGTTAGTAAAGATCAAACCAGAAGGAGGGTGCAACTACTTTTGTATGGGCGAATTTATTTAAAGGAGGCAACACGTTTTCACGTTAACACTTGTTGCATGGTATGCATGCCTCTTCCAGTCTACTCAACTATCCAAGTTAAATATACACAAATATACAAGGTACTGATGCAAGATTGGTCCTGAGACCAATCTGAAGCTCATGGATTTCAGTGTACATCTCTTGCTGAGCCCTAGTGATGCTCATGATAGCACATAATCGCCCTTGCTACTCTATGTAGCTAGCGACTGAAACATCCTGACACACTGGTCATGTGTCGCTGATACCTCCTCGGGAGGTCATCTACTGATATGTCGCGGATGTCTAATGTAAGCCTCTAGAGGTTCTCCTCGACCTCTTGCAACTCCTCATCGGCCTCCTGGTGTATGAATCTAGCCCCCGCTCGCCTGTCAATAGGTGAAGATCCTCCTGTCCTGGCTACCCCAACATCTGCATAGTAGGAAAACCTGTCTCAGTACCACACATAAAAACTATAGAATCATAAAAAAAAACATAAAAACATGTATTCCAGTGTATTTCTTACCGAGATCACCCCACTGCTCTCCCTCGGGAAGAGCCAAGTCCGGATCACCATGGAAGTCTGTACCCGCATAGCATAGTCTTCAATCATTAGAAGCTGGTCATCCAATTAGCGGAAGAACGATGCCCCATATTTGACTCTAGGTCCACTGCCACCATGGCAGGCCATTACCTCGACCCACCGTAGCATACGTTGATCTCGTGCCCTGAGTTCGTTGAAGGCCACTTGGGGCCTCAACAGTGGGACTCTCTATAAAAAGAAGGATACTAGAATGGTCCCATACCCAAACTGCTTCAACTCGCCCCGTCAACATTTGGTGAGTTGGTCTTTTAAGACCACTAGTAGAGCTTTTGCCCAGTTAAACGCGGTAGGTTCCATTGCTTCCAGGGCATACAACATATGTGCCCTAGAAGCCTGGGGTGCCCCATGGCTTCCTTATACTCGCAACATGGTAAATAGAACTGTCCTCAAAGGTAGACCATCACATATTTTATAGGGATTTTCTTCCTGCTAATTTGGGTGCCCAAAAAACAATATCAATCATTAGGGCACTGGGTAGTAATATCCCTGCCTCGTGGACTAGTAAGTGATATAGGTGCTCCCCTTCTAGAAAGCTCTGTAAGGAAGTAAATATCTTCTACCTCCAGCGTGAGTATATGAGCACCCACCTCAAAATATTGTTGTTCAGGATTCCACATCCTGATTAGATATTCCAATGGTCTTATTTGGGCCCTCATGTTGGGCACCTAGAAGAACTTCAGGAGTCCACACTCCTGAAGTGCGCTGACTGTTCCATGGTCATTTGCCCCATGGATATCATCCATCTCGTGTTCTCTCTCCTTCCATACTACTATTTTGTCCTTCTAAACTAGTCAAACAATTAAAAGGAGGTATTAGAAACCATGTAAAACCATTTCTAAGCCTCTAAATTTTGTTATTTTACCTCATTTGTGAGTTGTTTGAGCTGGTTTGCACCACCACCCTTTGTCCTTTCGGACAGAGCTGTGGCACTGCACTTTCCTTTGAGTAAATGTGCGGTGTTGGTCCAGTACTGCCTTTCTTGCAAGAGGAAAGTGCAGTGATGCCGAGGTACATTTTCCCCTTAGGAAGCGACTCAAAAACCCTAAAAATGGCTTAAAATCAAAATTTGAAACCATGAATTTGAAGGTTGGGAGGAGAGGAATTACCCGGTTCGGACGAAATACTGAACAGTCGCTTGTAGCTCTCGTAGTTTGCAATCCAAATTTGATCTTCAAAAAGGGCTTTTTTGCGCCAAGGTTGGGTAAAAATACAAATGGCAACTATTTTTCACTATTTAGCCCTTTTATTCACCTTTTTGGGTTTTTAATTTAAATAATTTTGTTAGTTTTACTTATAAATGGTCCTATTTTGACTAGTTTTTTATCAAATTGGTACCTAATAATCTTTTTGAGAATTGCAGGACTTATGGAGTGATGTTTATGGGTATGGATGAGTTTTCTTTTTGTCTTTTTCGTTCTTGGTGAAATCGAAAAAGCTTTCGAGTGCATTTTTAAAACTGTAGTCGTGCTCGTTAAACCCTAGAACTAAGTTTTTGAGTCTATTTTTTTTACTTTTTCGGGCTTGTTAAAACTGTTTACGAAAAAGAAACCCCAATGGAGTCCTCTTTAAGTTGTTTTTTGACTCTTGAAATGTGAAAAGATCGTCGAGTGAACTTGTCACTTTCATGCTCATAAAAGTACTTAAAAGGTCGTCTTCTCGACGCTAGTTTACCCCTTTTTCGGTTCGGATTGACTGTTTACGAAAAATGTACACTCAAGTCTTTGACTAGAAGAGTTCTCCAAGGCATTTGTTATCACATATATAGTAGCCAGGCTACCTTATTCTATTTTTCTGATTTCAGTACATTTTTCAGCCAGTTCCCCTACATATGAGATGCTGAGATGAGCATCTATGATGGATCATGATTTGATTGATGGACTATAGTACTATCCCATGCCATGATCAAGTCTTAGGACACTCAGATTTGGAGACTGATGTAGTCATTTTATCTATTTATAGAGCAGTTATTGGTGCCCAGAGTTGTATCAATGTTTTCTCATTGCATTGATGTTGGTTCAGATGGATTATTTACATGTTTATGACTCAGCTTATATTATCTTGTGTTATGGTTATCATTTGCTCTTATACTCATTTGTGTGACATGTATTAGCATTTAGTGTCATGATTTGGCGGTCATATAAATATGTGGACTTGGATGTATTGATATTATGTATTGATGTCCCTACTCAAACCTGGAAGTTCTTGATCTATACTCATTGGTTTTACCCTCCTTAGGGAGAATAGAGGTAGTCATTCTCACCATACTTTGGCTTGCTAGTGTTGGTTTCATTATTCATTGTCTCCACCCATCCATTACCTTCCAGTTATGTTCTCAACCCGACCTACTACTTGACTTATGGCATGGAGGACCTTTCCCTACTAGAGCCTTTGTTGGACAAGCCTCCCTGTTATTTGTGTCTCGACTCTGAGTTGCCTAGGTTGTGTTGGCTAACCTGAAACAAGTAGCACTGCCGTCAATACAATGTATTTGGAAATGAAATGAATATCTTATGAAAAAGCCCATTCATGAAAAGTAGTGTTTCTAAACATACGTGAATGCAAGGCTAGCCTAATGAAATTGGCTTTGAAGTACAATGAAAAGAATATCTTAAAACATTCATGAAAAGTAGTGTTTCTAAACATACGTGAATGCAAGGCTAGCCTAATGAAATTGGCTTTGAAGTACAATGAAAAGAATATCTTAATACATTCATGAAAAGTAGTGATTTTCAACATACATGAATGCATAAAGCCTAAATAATAAAAATCCGTGTAATAAAAACATGGACCAAGGCTATGGAAAATCAAAGGCCCAAAAAAGCAATGGTTCCTAAAAGTTATATCTAAGGATTGTTGGCCTTACTCGTATTAAGTTGGATTGTAGGCATTTGTCAAGGTGAATAAGCACCTCTGAAGTAACTCACCCATTTGTGAGGCACTGCCATCCCCTTTGTTGTTGCTTGTTTGTCATATGCTAGAGTGAGTATCCCCTTTCCATATCCGAAGTGTCACGATGTCAAGTTGGTAGTCACCCTTTGGCCTAGCCTTGTGAATTTTAGCCCTCACCCTTCACTAGCAAATTGATTACAACTATGAAGTGAGTATGGTCTTGAAAGCCTGGTCCGAGTTATGATTAATAAATGAAACCCTATATATTTGGTTGATAGACCGCCAGTGAAGTGATTGCTACTTGTTATAATTGTTACTTAAATGATTTGTAGAGCATGTCTTAGCCTTTGAACACTTGCAGCATATGGATGCTAGCCTAAGTTATATTGCTGGTTATTTGGTCATTTATAGGTTATTATTTTGTCTATCTGGATGTTGTAGATGATCGTGCAGAGACCTGGAGGGGGTATGAGTATACACCTTAGATGGATTTGGACTCTCTGAGTCCAGTGAGACAACTTGTTTTCAGTTCCGGGCACTTGCAGAGATGATTAGGCTCAGTTTACCCTTCTGGTGTAGTTTTACTATACTGAATGGCCTGTTTGAGCAGGGTGATATTTTTCTTGGATCTCCTAGGGCGCTATATGAGGCATGAGGAGTCCAGCCACTTGTTTGTACCATATTACCCCCCTCCTAGAGAGCCTGGTAGGCTCAGTTGGATAACGCAGGAACCTTAGGAGGCAGTTTTTGGCATGTCATGTTTCCTGAGGCAGATAAAAAATAATTAAAATGGCTACTGAGGAATTCGATTTGGGCTATTGAGGCAAGGAAATGGCATGGGATGAGTTCCGATGATGAGGGTGATGTCTTCCACTTCTTCTCCAGTAGTTGCAGCACTTGGATGGGCCCACGTCTATTTTTGGGGCATATTTTATTATTTTCTGGAGCTTTTTGGAGGCTCACGATTTCCTCAAGGAGGCACAATTTCACAGTTAAAAAACTATATTATTTTTATTGTGCCATGGGGACACCCAAAAGGAGTTAGTTAACACTCCTTGGACCTACCATGTGCTTCATTTATTTTTTGTTGAGTGGGATCCCCTCCTATGGTGATTTAGTCCACTTTTATATTATATTATTGTATTGATCCATGTATTGTATGTTGAGCTCATCTCACCCATTGATTAGAACATTTGTATCTTTTAGTCTTAGCCACCCATTTGAAAAGTGGTTAGGATTTTGGTTCTCTCATTCCTATTTAAAGGAGAGAGCTTCTCATTTGTAAGGGGTTTTTTGCTCTTGGATCTGGATAATAGAAAACTCTTTTTGTGGAAATTCTTGGATCTCCTTTGCATCTGGTGTTCTTAGATGGTGATTGGAAAACATTTTGCTTCCTAACATCTGGGTATTTGTTGTGAGATCTATATATTTTACGGGAAACATTGTTTTGTCTATAGGAGGGCTACTTCAACTTGGGCGTTTTTGCACAGCTTCCTCAACTCGCTTGGCTTGGATGTGTTTTGTATCAGGGGGCTTTCATTAGCATCAATGCGATCTATGATTTCATCTTGCTATTTTTCTGTAGCATTTGTTTTTTTTCTCATGATGCAACAAATCTGATGTGGTTGACGTTTGTTGTGTAGGAGAGAGGGTGCATTGGCTTCTTGGGGCAAAACATTGGGCATAGAACTCACTCAAATTTTCTCAAATTGATCGGGATAGCAGGGATCATCATCATCAAGGCATCTACAAGGTTTTCCAGGTAAGATCTACAGGTCAGTACTTCTCTTCCAGATCTCAATCCATTGGCACATGTATTTCCATTTTCATCTTAAAACCCTAAACATTAAAAAAACCAAAAAATATTATGGCTCAATCCGCTTGAGTTCTCGGCAAACCATTCTTGGGTTTTGTAGATCAGGTCATGCCCTAAGTGGGTCTTCCTCACTGTTGAGCTAGAAGTGACTATGTTGCCCTAGATTTGAAAAATACTGATCTTCAAACCTTAGCGCTACCTACCATGTTGCCCTCTTTTCTCGAAATTTGATCTTTTTCGGCAAAACCACTTTTTGGGTTTGTAGATCGGGTCTAAGCCCAAGTGGGTCTTCTTCAACGCTGGGCAGAAAATGACTCCATTGCCCTAGGTTTGAAAGGCACTGATCTCCAACCCTAGCGCTACCCTTTCTTTTTCCTTTTTCCCTTGGGTTTTGACCTTCTCCTGTTGACTCGGGTGCCTTGACACTGCTATACCTTCCTTCGAGTCTATCCCTTGGTACTAGATAGCCCTATTCCCGTTCTCACCTGTTCTACATTGGTCACGTTTCCCAAGGCAGTGGATATCTTCACCTCTTGTTACTACCTTAACCCCATATCTAGTATTTACCTCATAGGTCATCCATGTCCCAACTTGGATCAAATCTCATATCTCCTAAACCTTGATCCAAAGCCTTGGTTCACTCAGTGACATCATCCATAGATCTAGGGTTTCCATCACCTTACACCTTACGTACCTCAAGTCCATTTGATTTGATCTGGTGTCTAGGTCTAATCTCTCTTGTCGGGAGTAGATCTGGGTTTTCTCTATTGTTGTCTTGGGCTAAGATAACATAAAGTGAAGACTGACTCGATTGGCGTGACAACCATCCATTTAGGAGTCGAGGCAATCTTGGTTCCACCTCCTTAGTTGCTTATCCCTCTACCGTCCATTCTGGATCCATCTCACATAGGCAACTACAAGGTTGGTGATAACAACATTTTTTTATACTTTTTCGGGGCCTCAAAGACTAAATTTTACGAAAAAGAACCTCCTTGGAGTGTTCTATAATCTCATTCAGACTCTTTAAACATGAACGACGCTGAGTTTTCTTTCATTGGACTCGTTAAACAAAACACTGAAAGACTGTTTTTGGGAACGAACCACTCCTTTCTTAGGTTCAAAAAAAATATGAGAATGGACTTATCCTATGATAAGCTATAACGAGTGTTTGTTACTTTCTTTTAACTCGTTAAAAAAACAAAGAGGCACTCATCGATCATGATGGAGAAATTAAGGGAAGGAAAACTATGTTTCATTCGTATTAACGACAACTTTCTAGTCACCTTTGAACATGGCACATGTTTGCATTTCATTCAAACAGTTGGGTATTCAACTTGTCTCCAAGTCGATCCATTTTCATGAGTCATGTTACTTCTTTGAGTTTTTTCAAAGAATGCATCGTCTAGCGTCGCATTATGTCTTGGTATCCGCCTCGTTAAGTCAATGCTGCCAAGTCTTCGATCGTGCTATCCAATGTTCAAAGGAAAGTTGTATATTGAGAATCACCGTTTGCAGTCAAACCTACCTTGATTTTGTGTTGGTTACCTTTTACCTTTGAGTCAGTCTTGTGGTTACTTCATATGCAAATTCCAGAACTTTGTTCTGAGTTTCGTGTCGTTGATGAGGGATTCATCATGGCCCTCCTTCGACGAGACTATTCCGGTCGACTTCAACACATCTTCCAGGAATTAGTCTTAGAAACAAGTCAGTACCTTGAAATTTGCATCAATGTTGAAAAAGTCGGCCTCGGCAAAAAGTTGGCGAGGGTCCTGATTACAACTTCTCGACAACATCGGCGAAAAAATCGGGAAAAATCGGCAAAAGTCGGCAAACATTAAAAAATAGAAAATATATTCATTTTTTTAGAATTTTAAACATATAAAGCAACAATAACATCAGAAAAACATATTGGAACATAAATACGAAGAAAGCACTGATATATATCATCATCATATAGTCATGCCAAATATAAAATGATACATCAAAGTCGATACTGAAAGTCTGAAACATCATAGTTGTCCAATCAAGGACTCAAAAGTGTATAAAGTTTAAACAATACAAAATGACATCACATATATAAATGTATCTGAGGAAAACTAGCATCTAGCTATCTAATATCAATGCCCTCTTCCCCTTTTACGGGAAAATATCATGGGTCTTTTGTCAGGCCTGCCCCTAGCACAAGAAGCAGCAGTAGAAGGCCCTGAGCCTGCATCTAATACTCGACGCTGAGTGATGGATGGAGGACTAGATGTATCCAGCGGTGCAGAAGGTGGTGGCGATGCTAGCACATCACCCTCCATGGTGCCTCCAACCACCACCTCCTCCTCCTCCTCCTCCTCCTCCTCCTCCTCTTCCTCCTCCTCCACTTGCCCCTCCTCTAGCCATGCAGGTGCCTCCTCCATGATAGGAGTCTCAATCTCCACCCTCCACTTCGACAATATATCAATATTGTCCAAGGAGATGGCATTTGCATCTGGTTCTTTCTGTATCTGTGCCATCCACAAGCGGAGGTTGTAATGAACATACACCAAGTCATTAAGACGTGTGAACTCCAACCTGTAAGAGGGTAATAAAAAAAAATTAGAGTCTAGAGGATCGTAGATTCATAAATTGCATTAAACATTTAAATGCAATTGCTTTGTTCAAATTCTAAGTTCTAAGTTTCTAACCTTCTGCATCTCTTTGCATGTATTTTTTTCAAATACACTCCAATTCCGCTCACATCCCGAAGCTGTACAGGTTTGGCTAAGGATTCTGATCGCAAATTTCCGTAAATTCGGTGTCCTCACACCATAGGTTTGCCACCAAGTGGCTACATGTCACCAAACAAGAAATGAACATAAATAAATCATAATTCATCTTTCAAATATAGGTGAAAACTTAAAACGGTCTAATAAGTTAATAATTTACCTGGCATGAATTCGTTCTCGTCATGAATAGCATCAACAACGCCAAATACTCCAGTACCATCCCGATACATCTCTATCTCGCAATTGACTGCATTGCAAGTGTCATAATCAGGTATCATCCTTTGAATACAAGTGAGAAGCTCCTCCAAAACCTCACCATCAAAATCAAAATTGCATTTGTAGGCAAATGTGGGGTTGAGGAAGAGTCCTGCTGCATGAATGGGTCGATGAAGCATCCCAGTCCATCAAGTAACAATCAACTCCCATAACAACATGTGCCTGTCATGCCCTGGGGTACCCTTTCCCACATAGAAATTCCGAATGGTCTCTTTGGCCCTATCGATGGCCTCATATAAATAGCCCATTGCGGGCTTATCACCATCAACAAGTCGCAGAACCCTCACTAAAGGTTCACTAACCGAGCACACTTCCTCCATTCCTTCCCAGAAGGCATTAGTGTACACCAGCTTGGCAATGGTTTTCCCATCCTCTCTCCTGCTGTAAGCACAATCACGCCACTCATCACCAACAAACATTTGCTTCAACTCAAACTGACATTGAAGCAAAGACTGAAGAGTAATAAATGTGGTGGCAAAACGCGTGATTGTAGGATGCTTCAACTCCTTGTTTTTAGTGTGCCTCCTCATTAGACTAAGAACAAAACCATGGTTGTAAATGAACTTAGGGATGGCCCTAGCTTGATCAATCACCACCTTGATAAAGGGAATTTTCCCCATATCCTCCAACATCAAATCAATGCAATGAGTTGCGCATGGAGTCCAAAACAAAGAGGGATACCTATCCATAAGCATCCTGCTAGCAGCCACATAATTAGCTGCATTATCTGAAATAACTTGCACAACATTGTGTGCCCCAATATCCTGGATGAACCCATCCATCAACTCGCATAAAAGTGCCGCATCTTTTACATGTGCCGATGCATCAACTGATTTTACAAACATGGTACCTCTAGGACAATGTACCAAGAAGTTGATAAGGCTTCTACCCTTACCGTCTGTCCACCCATCTGACATGACTGTGCATCCAGTGCTCTCCCATGACTGCCTGAACTCTGCCAACCTAGCACCGATGTCCATCTTTTCTGCTTGAAGGATTGGGCCCCACAACTCCTCAAAGGTGGCACTTTTATAACCTAGGCCAACTACTGCAATGGCATCACACATCAGCTGCCAAAATGGATTGTTTTTAACAATGCTGAGAGGTATGTGACTCCAGTAAAGACACCTTCCCATTACCTTGTCTGCTTCTACCTTTTCCGATTTCTTTATAACTGACTTGATAGAAGGTTGTGAGCCTGGTTCAACATAATGGGATGCGATCCCCACCCTCTCAAGAGGTGAAGTTGTGGAGCCCCTCCCACTACCCTCACCGATAGTGGTAGATAAAGATGCACCTAAACTTCTTGCTTGGCCAAAAGCGGCAAGCTCAGCTCTGTTTGCAGCGATCTCATCCTTCTTTCTCATTTTTTCATGGATGGCGTCATTGGCAAATCTCATGATTTCTAGGGTCACTGCAGTACAAAGGCCAACATCATGGCCAGGTAGTTTGGCTAAATGGTATTTCAACCTGTTAACCCCTCCCGACATGTGATGCCCACATAATTTGCAAGTCAAATTTTTCCTATTGTTGCCATCCTCGGGCTCACAATACTGCCAAAATGGGTCCAATATCTTTGGCATTTCTGCAATTGGAATGCTTCAAGCCTTCAACTCAAATGCAACCCTAGGGCACAAAAACAAAAAAAATTACATTAAACTCCATTGGAAAATAATAGCAAATTCTAGCTTAAAAAATCAGACCTCTAAATTTAGATTTTAAGCCATGAAAGATAAGAAGAAGAGGGTGGCTAAGAAGTAAAAAAACAAGCATGCTATTTTCCATTATAATTTTTTAAAACCCCCATTTACATTGGGACTATTTTTCATTTTTTGGGGCATGGAAATCAATGGCAAAATAGTAAAAACAAATAGCAAAGAAATATGTAAGAAATAGGCAAAGAAATAGTAAAAGAAATATGCAAGAAATCTTTCAAACATTCCATGGAAAAGATAGAAAAACAATGGATAAAATGCACATACCTTCAACACTTGCTCCACAAAAATCCTTGGTTGAGATGCTAAATGGTGTTTGAAAGCCTCCAAAGGTGTTGGTGGTCTCCTCAAGCCCTTCTCCTCTACTTCCAACAAGCTCATTTGCCAAATGACAAAAAAAAAAACCATTTTTTTCTTTTACTAGGCCGCGGATTGCCTGCCTGGGCGATTTTTTGCATCGACCCGCGAGTTTTTCCAAAAAGTCGTGTTTTTTCCGAAAAAGTCGCGCTCCCACGATTTTTTAAAAAATTGCGTTTTTTTCTCGGTGAAAAATCGGCCAGGGCAAAAAAGTGCGACTTTTCCGATTTTTGGCAATTTTTCGGCGAGGTTGTCAAGCTTGATCTGCATGCCTAAATGGCAGGTTTCCTCGCTTTCGACAATAGGCTTTCATCATTGGCCTTTGATCGAAAGATTCAACCGAGTGTTCGACATCAGTTCATCTATTCACATTCGGAGGAATGTACTAGGGTACCTTGGGAATCATTGACATTAATGGTGATTTTCCTTGCACTTGTTAACGATTCTCATCATTGGCCGGTAATCAAGTGGTTTCTACCATGTTCAACTTCAACACATCTATTCACATGGATAGAATCGTACTTTCTTCGTAATGAGATGAAGACCCTAGGTGTCTGTTGAGCAATCATCTCTTATGTTTGCCTTTCCCCAAGTTGCGATTGAGTATTTTGTATGAGTCATTGCATGGATCCACATTGTATGTTCATGGATGTGCTCAGATTTGCATTTGTATGGCATAGATCTACATTGTATGTCTGGTAGCTATGTTCGAATTTGAGTCTTCTTCGCATGGATCTACATTGTATTTCAATAGCCATGACTGTTTACATCTCACATGGATCTGCATTGTATTGGTCGGCAGCCATGTTGTGAGTCATTCGGATATATATCAAAGTGTAAATGTACTGCAGAATCATCTTGGTTGTTGATGAGTTCCGACCTTTGGAGCTTTTCCTTGAAGTTATAACCTGTTTTGTCAAAGCATTTTGCTTATCCTTTCCCTCTAGCCTCATGCTTTGGGCGGCATTCTGTTACGCCTAATTCTCGTCACCATCATGTTATCAGATGGGTATCCCATTGATTGCTCAAATCCCTTAGAGAATGGAGTAAAAAGATGAGAAATGAAGATTATTTCCTTAATATTTTTTCCTAATCTAAGCGACCACCGCACCTTGTCCTTATGCAACTGGTGGTACCCATGTTGGTAACACACCTTGTCCATTGGCAATAAGCGGTGCCACCGGCTGTTTCCTTCTTGCAACATGCGGTACCCCCTTTCACCACTTGTTGCCCTCATGCAAAGTGCGGTGCTCAACTTATAAACACAAAAAGGAGAAGTTTCGAGAGGTTTCTCGAAGATTCCTTTGTGGAACGTCATCCCTAAGAATCGGGACAGGTGGAACCTTCCCCTTTGAATCCTCAACCTACTCTATCCTTTGAGGCCTTTAAATAGTGGCTCACCCCTCTTGGGAAATGAGGAGGAAGATTGTGTGATAGCATCCAAACTTTGTCCAAATAATCTCAGACTTTCTTGAGTGATTAAGAGGCAAGGTGAAGCTTGAGGAAAGGCCCTATTGAGAAGAGCTCCCAACACCAAGGCTTGGTTGTGATCTCTCCTTCATTATTTATTAATGCAAAATTGCAAACATTGTTTCTTTCCCGTAAACACTGTGTATCTCATTCTTATGCTCTGTTTATTGTTTATTTCCTTGGTCATTTACATAGAATTGCAGATTATCTTGTTACTCTCATATGGTTTGGTTCTTTTGTGTCTATTGCAGGTTCAATTTCTGCATAGCTCAAGCACAACAAGTTCAGACCTTCACAACCTGTTGAAAGGTATGAGAGTAGCTAATTGAAGTAGTCAAAAATTCTAGGGCAGATTCTCCGTTCTGTAGGTGTTTTGTTCTAGATTTGAGTTATTCAGACTAGGGAAACAACCTTTGTCCGCATGAGAATTTCCATTAACAAGGCGCCCTCCCTCATTTAGACACACAACAATCACAAGCAAGTTTGCTCCAAGAGAGAGAAAGACAAGTTCGCTGGGGTTGAATAAGAAGAAGCTGCAAACGACATCTTATGTTTGAGTTTTCTATCTTTCTGACATTGTACTAAGTGACGAATCTATACAGAAGAAGTTGCTGGTTTTTCTCTCGTTTGGGTTTCCCAAGATAAAATCTTTGTCTATCTTTTATGCTGTGCTTGTCTATCTTTTAGTGATTCTAGTATATTAGATTAAATATCTAACAAGTTTGAATTAAAGTGCAAACTCTAACAATATTTTAGCTCTCTTGGAAGAAAATAACAGGTTTATAGAAGACAACGATTACTGGAAGTTCCTTGGTCCACCGGTATACGATTCTTCAAGACCTCGCAACATCATAGTGGACCCTCTCCCTTGCACATGTTTGGGAGAAGAAGCCTTCTCTGTCAGCAATGAAGAATGGATCAACCCTTTTGCGGCTTTGCTTAATGATGGGGTAGTGTTAGATGTGGTCCCTGTTGTTGATTGCCATATGCAGAGTTTTTATGCTATCTTCCAGCCGATGATGTCCAGAGACTAGTATTTCCAGCACTGTCTTGCAACAAGTTGTGCAAAAGTCATTCAGTCCATGGTGTGCCCTAATCAACAACATTCTTCAAGAAGTGTTCAACCATTTCTGTCCAGTATCGGTAAGTTTCCAATGATTTATTTCAACAAAACCAATACATGTATGTAGATAGGTATGATATTCATTTCACATTGTCAGGATTTCTATTGTTTACGTTTTCACTTGAAATATGAAGGTATGAATCTTGTGGCTGACAATTTCAAAATTTTAAAGATTATTAGTGATACTAACATCATAGTTACAAAGATTAACAATATGCTAATGTATTCAAAGCAGTGCTTAAGCAGGTGCAGGGATAGGTTACAACTAGCCTATAATGATTGCAGGGTCCACATTTGCAAATGGTCCCCCAAGTTCAAAATTTGTAGACTATTTTCAGGCAAATATTTTTCTCAATGGAAATGTATGATGGAGATGACCCATACATAAGCCTAATAGAGGCATGGATAAATGAAGCTTGCGAAAGCAATCCCTCTCCGTGGCATCAATATTAAGGCTTCCATGTTCCCACTGTCATCCAACTATCCTTGCCTATCCTGATGAAGATCTTGGTATGTACTTAGTTTATCATCAATGAGATCTTATCATGGATTGTCTGTAAAGACAAAGGTAAAGGATCATGTATGAACAACCTACTCAGTTGGTTGCATTGGTGGTATGACTTCACTTGACCCTTTTGTTACCATGTCTAGGGTAGGTAGGGTTAGTTTCATTCTCAGTTTAGCATATACTGTTACCTTGCATTGCATTTGTGGTTCTTTCATATTCATTTATTTGCATTTCATTTCATTATACTAAGCAAGGCAGTATGAAAGTGTTTGCCTCATGGTGCTTTTAATGCTGTTTGATATTTGATATGTGTGTAGCTCTACAAATACTAGAAGATTCACAGGTTCTCAAGCACTCTCGAGAAGAGCACTTGTCCTGCAGTTGAAGCCAGTGTTACATTGTACCTGTACCAACTCACTTCAAATGTCTGCATAGGGAGGGGTCCTTTTTCTCTTCTTCAGTCCTAGGATGGGGGTGTTATACGCATTTTCCGAGGGATGGTTATGGCCGGACCCCTTGATTTTGTCTTTAGGAGTACTATGGCTTAATGCCATTGCTCACTGCCCTTTGTTGGGGTTTCTAACCCTGGGGTTGGTGTCTGAGGTTCCTAGGGACAGGTCACTGGGTCACTGGGTCACATGACCTCCTACTTGATTTCTACACAGGTGACAACATTCCACTCAGAGGCACTTGCCTCCTCTTTCAGTCACTTCCAGGCACCCCTCTTGGTCTCTTTCAAGCACAATGCCCTCTCTTCTTGGGGCCTTCTCAGTGATTACCTCATCATAGCCTCTAGGCTATCATGCTTGTTTGAGGGGGGGCGTTGAGGGTTTATCAACATTATTGGGGTTAGATGGGGCATGGCATCCCCCCTGCTCAATCCATCATTTAGAGTGAATCCATTTGTTCAATTTTAGTCATTTTCATCAGTTTTGGTAACTTAGGGGGAAAATGCCCCAAGTTATCCATGTTTTATAATATTTTATATTATTTTATGTTATTTTTACATTGACATTTTATTGCCATGTCGGCCTGGATAATAGTAAAAAGTGAGTGTGAGAGGCTATAAATAAGCCCTCCTCACTTAATTTGTAAATCAGAACATACGAGATAAATTACATTATGTTGCTCTTTTACCCATGATAGACTTGTTGGAAGTGATGCGCATCTCTTAGATGGTTCTCTTCTTTGGCTTGTGGATGAATTTGGATGCTTTTCTAGGGTTTTAACTCATGCATGTTGGATGCTATGAATTATTGGAATAATACGAAGCTCAAGTAAGTCTTGTTTTGTCTTTCTTGGTGAAGTTAGGTGAATTTTGCTTCTTTGATGATTGAATGGTGGCCATAGAGCTGCATTTTTTCTGGATTTGGCTTTCTTGTCTGCCTATTATCTACTTTGCATGGTGGAAAACGCTCCCTAGAGGAGGTTTTCCCTAGTTTGGCCTTGGATCTCCAAATTTTCCCTAGATTAGGCCCCTACAATGAACCCTAGGGGTTGTTGTAGAAAGCCCTAGTTTAGAGTCAAGGAGAAGATCAGTCCAAGGGGGAGGCTGGTCACCTCTCCTCTAGGCCTAATGTTTAGGGTATTATCCACTAAAACCCTTGTTTCATCAAAATTTATAAAAAATTTCTGCATTTGCATATGTAAATATTACATTTTCATGATAACTAGGGTTAGTTTTTAGGTCTGCAATTTTATGTCTGAAACCCTAAAAAATAAAAATAAAAATAAAATTTCAATTTTTTTGTCCTTAAAATTCCGGCCCTATCTCCTATAATCTCAGCCTGCCTATTTACCACTAAAAACCTAGGGCAAAATTTGTGGCAGCACTAAATTTTAAAAAATCAGAAAATTAAAAAAAAAACTAAAACAATAGTCCTTTTTGCAATTTCAGGCCCAAAAAGGGAAGCGACCTCCTCCCATCTTCCTAGGCTTAACGGCTTTGCTTTATCCTCCTCCCGGCTTGCCTTTGAAGCCCTCAACCCTCCTTCATTTAAAAAATTGCAGACTGTGAAAACCTAACTACTCCTTAACCCCTTACAGACCTCAGCTCCCCTCCTTAATCCCTGGCCCTCTCCTTGCAGACCTTGTCCTTACCTTTTCCTGCCCTAACTAGCCTCCTCTTTCCTCCAAACCCCAATACAGTGTCTTCCCTTAGGGCACCCTGTCTTCACATTGCTGCCACCCTAAACCTACCATAAAAAAACACACACAGAAAAAGAGTGAAAAGGGTTAGTAATATGATGAACCAGATTTGTAGAAGGAAACAACTAATGACTGTTGATTCTTGAATGAAGGACTGCTATAGCAGGGTTATGTTACTGCTGTTTTATGGTCAAGTTAAATGCTACAGGACTGCTACCCATCAGGACTGATATCTTCTATAGTTCGACATTGTGCAACTACTGTTTGGGATATTAATCAGTTGCATTTTTATGGTGAATGTGTACTGTCCATTGTTGAATTAATCATTGTATTTAAGTGATTGATTATACATTATTAAGTAATGGTGCACATGCTTATGCTGTTCCTATACAAATAATTGGCAATGGGTTACATTGCAACTATCCATTTTTGCTAACTAACTTCTATCATAAATAATTTGGATACTCATATACTTGGATATTGTTTGTTACTTTATGTTAGACTGAAATATGCACATAAGAACACATAGTCCTAGGCACAACACTTGTTTGGACTAGTACCTAATTAGGAGTGACTTGATATGTTTTCTTCATTCTCTATTCCGACTTAGTAAAGGCATTGATCTTTATTTGAGGTTGTGGAAGGTATTTGGTCTAATTGTTGCCAGGCACTCTGATAAGGGTTCTAACTTTTCCCCTTGGAGGTCAAGACTCTTTGAAGAAGTTAAGGATTTGTGATCGAGGTGACATTGGGTCGCAAGTTTGTGCATGTGTTTATTGGGCATTAGCCCTGCTAGTTTGCCCGGTAACACCCCGCAATGGAAGTTTGTAACTTTACTCACCCTTAGAAGGCTTCTGCTCCTTGATCTCCATGACTGACATCGATCCATGATCTAAGATCCCCTTGGATCCAACTACAAGATTTCCCTGTAACCTTTAAAATTTTCCCTGTTTGACACTAAGAACTCATGCTGAGTGTATGTCAGATCCCATCGGTCGAATGAGAACCCGTCCACTCTCAAAAGAGATGAAGTATCTAATGTCCTCTAATGACTATACTGAGGCCAATTCATCTCGAGCTCTGGTACATGCACCACATTTGTCACCTCCAGGGATCCTCCTGACTCTAACTAAAACCTGACTCCCCCAACTCCCTTCACAACACACTTGGCATGAATGCAAAGCTCCACATGCAAATCTGCGTGTGTCCTTGACAACTTGGTGAACAACTCACATGTCATCATCATGTGACGAGAAGCCCCTCTATCCACGAACCAGGCACTGCGTAAACCTATGCCAAAAAAACAAGAGATTAATGAGAAAATTTTCTTGAACTTCTCAGCAAACTCCTTAACTTGAGCCTCTGTAGTTGTTGCTACTTGCTAAGACTTGCTCTTTCGTTTCTTTTGATTTGGACATTGTGAAGCATAATGGCCACACTTGTGGCACACAAAGCACTTAACTTTGCTCATGCCATTTTTCTTTTTCACCCCTTGTGAAGTTGACTCTCCACCCATATTGTTCTTGCTCCTCTTTTCCTAATTAGCAAGAGAAACATTCTCCTCCTCATCATCCTTTTGTTGGCCTCTAGATAGAGATTCCTCCTGAATCTTTTCTTGGATAAAGTCATCCCATAGCCTCTCCCAATTGGGAA
Organism: Pseudotsuga menziesii; assembly: GCA_001517045.1. Classification (NCBI taxonomy): domain Eukaryota; kingdom Viridiplantae; phylum Streptophyta; class Pinopsida; order Pinales; family Pinaceae; genus Pseudotsuga; species Pseudotsuga menziesii. Next base: position 223,974 of record LPNX010838248.1, on the reverse strand, counting down.
GATGTTCTTGTGCAACAATCCCTTTGACGAAGGGTGCCCATGGCTTAGCAAAGCCATTTAGGGCAATCCTCACCAACTTTGGATCTCCCACTTTCTCCTCAACTGCTGCCAACTTATCACGAATCTGTGTGATCTTGGTGAGATAAGAAGCTACAGTATTAGTCTTGGACATCTTGGTGCTTCTGAGTTGCTCCTTTAGCACCATCTTCCTGTTGTGGTTATCACTATGATAGGGACCTGTCAGAGCATCCCACATCGTCTCGGATGACGTCTTCTCAACTATGTGAGGGATCAAATGATCCATCACCATGTCCAAGATAATCCTTCTAGCCTCACATCTTTCAAGTTGTGAGTTGCTAGGTTCTTAGGATCTGTCAACGTAGTCATTGCAGTGCTTGCGAACTCCCACAACCCATTCCTCGTAAGAACCTATTCGACCCTCACCTTCCAAAGGCTGTAGTTGGAGGCACCCTCCAACCTGTCTTTGAATCTCATACCGACTGCAACCATCTTGCTGAACTACTACTTACTGCCTAGATTTTTACTGTTGTTGCCTGGGGTTTTTTTGGGCACTACTCGATCTCTTTCTTGGGTTGCCCGAGTCTTTCTGGTCACTGCTCGAGGTCTGTTCTAGGCTGCCCAAGGATGCCTTGACCTCTCTGCAGCTGTTCGAAGCCTTTCTGGACTTTCCCAAAATCTCTTGTGTGTTGCCCAGATTTTCTTGGGCCACCCGAAGCTTTCCCGTAGTTGCTCTGCAACTGGCCAAATTTTCTTGGGTTTGCCCTAGGCTTCCCCGCTTCATAACATAATTGTCTTACCTAGTAACCTAGGCCTTGACTTCACGACTCTAGTAGGCCAAACCTCACTTATTTTGACCATCTGATCACCCTAGAGCCTAATTCTGATCTCTAAGGGTCCCAAACCACCTTATCTGTCCCATACAACAAAACCCTAATGTCTATTTTGGCTAACCTAGGTGCATTCAAAGATTTGGGGGTGCCTCCCTTGATTTCGGGACTGTTTCCCTAATATAAGGACTGCTGGAGTTCATCTTCAGTTAGTAACTAAGAGCGCTTTCCTAACTCTGGTTCTAACTAACCATTTATGTCCAAATTTTTCCATTAGTGGCTTCTTTGACCTAATTAGGGTTTGGCATGCTCATTTAATCAGTGAATTGAGCATCCTTCAAACAAAATTGTGGTTATGGAGTCATGTGTCATTGTAACTTAGTTAAGGAGAGTTAGCATGGATAACTAAGGGTTCTTAAGCACTAGTTAAGCTTGACTCATCTCAAACCACTACATGGGCAATTCAAATTGCCTCTAGCCCTAATTCAAATTGCCTCCTTATAAATATTGTTCACCTTCACTCATTCAAATTAATGAAATAAATCATTTTGTTCTTCCTATCTACTTCTAGTTTTTTGTGTAATGATCTATGATAAACCATTTGTTACATGATTAGTTGTTGGCTGATTTGATTTCACTGTATATCTCTTTAGTTTATGTGCCTAGATTTATATGTTGAAATTTCACGTGTTATCAGAGTAGCAGGGTTACTAAACTAGTTAGTGTACTAGTGATATTTTGTCAGGGATCAAGCTTTGCAGGTTAAAGTAGGGCTTTTACAACCATCAAAAAGGCTTTTGCAGACACCAAAGAGCTCATTTGCAACCATTAAAGTGCTCATCTACAACCATCAAAATGCTCATTTGCAGCCATCAAAGAAGTGCATTTGTAGCCATCAAAGAAGTGCTCATTTATAGTCATTAAAGAAGTGCATTTGCAGCCACCAAAGAGCTCTTTTGCAAACATCAAAGAAAGCTTTTGTAGCCATGGATCTCCTATCTCCTCAACTCAGTTGCTACATAGTTAGTATGCTTGATCCAGTCTTGTTGAAGGAGGCCCCAAAAGATTCACAACACATGTCCTATGAGTACATATTCACATACATTGAGAGGAGGAAAGACGCCCCAGAAGCTTCACAACATATGGACTATGAGGACATATGTACATCCGTGATCCATTACTCAGATGAGGAAGACGCTTTTATAGGCCCAGAAGAAGAGGCGATCTAGAAATTTATTTTCTACAAACGGAATTTTAATTACAGTATCTTTTCTTCTATCCATTCTACTAAATTGGCTCTTGGAACCTCCTACAAAATGCCTTATTTAAATTTATTTGTTGCCTCCCTCTTTCAAGAGCAAGATAAGCTATCACAAATGGCCCTCTTAAAGACCTCAAAAATACATGCACTTGTAGCGAATGAGAGGAAGAAGGGTGCAAGCAAGCAAAATCCCCCATATAAAGGCAAACATGACCAAACACCAAGGATCTCTCATGAAGATTTTGACTCCAATGATGGCAAGGCCAAAGAGGAGCAACCAAGGTGTCCTTACTACAATAAAGGACCACATAAGAAGAAGTTTGCAGGTACAAATAGTTCTTTGAAGAAAAGGAAGAGAATGAGCATAACAAGAAAGCTGTCACATCCATCTACATGTATTCACTTTCAACAATGTCCACTCCATGCTTTTTTGATTCATAAGACTTTGAAGAACTTGTCCCAAATCAAATTCAAATTGAAGAAGTCATTGGAGAACTTGCCTCAAATCAAGTTGTCATTGAAGAAGACCTCCAACTTGTCTCTTCAGTCTCCAGAGCTACAACCTTTGCTTCTACTACTCACCAATTTCTGCACAAATTTTTCTTAGTAGATTAGCTTTTTACATTCATTTTGTGGGTTTTTTTTTCCCATGTGGTTTTTCCCCTCTTTCCCAGTTTTCAGACAATTTTATCTTTGCATGGGTACTTAATATGGCTGCAAATTGTTGAGACCCATTTTTATGTGTGCATGGGTACCTAATATGGGTGCAAATTGTTGAGACGCATTTTTTATGTTTGCATGGGTACCTAATATGGCTGCATGTTGGCAAGACTCGTTTTTATTTATTTCATCTAGTTAGGATTATGGGGGGCAGTTAGAGTAAAATAGCTTCTCCATAGCATAATTCTCCTACCTACTAACCTAAACCTTGAATTTTGACCACCTGAGTCACCCTAGAGTCTAATTCTAATCCCTAAGGGTACCAAACCACCTTATTTGCCACTTACATAAAAACCCTAATGTCTATTTTGGCTAACCTAGGAACATTCCTAGATTTGGGGGTGCCTCCCTTGATTTGGGGTGTTTCCTTGATTTTAGGAACGTTGGAGTTCATCTTCAGTCATTATTAACTAAGAGCGTTTTCCTAACTTAGGTTATAACTGGCCCATCCTGTCCAAATTTAGCCTTTAGCGCCTTCTTTGACCTAATTAGGGTTTTGTATGCTCATTCAATCAGTTAATTGAGCATCCTTCAGTCAGAACTGTGGTTATGAAGTCATGTGTCAGTGTAACTTAGTTAAGGAGAGTTAGCATGGCTAACTAAGGGTTCTTAAGCGCTAGTTAAGCCTGACTCATCTCAAACCACTGCATGTGCAATTTAAACTGCCTCTAGCCCTAATTCGAATTTCCTCCTTGTAATTATTGTTCACCTTCACTTATTCAAGTTAATGAAATACATAATTCTTTTCTTCCTGTCTACTTCTAGGTTTTTGTGTAATGATCTATGATAAATCATTCGTGGCATGATTATTAGTTTGTTGATTTGATTTTCACAGTACATCTCTTTAGTTTATGTGCTTAGATCCATATGTTCAGGTCTCGCATGCCTTGGGTTGCCTCTCTGTTAGAGTAAAATACCTTCTCCTAGCATAATTCTCCTATGTAGTAACCTAAGCTTTGAATGTAGGACTCTAGTGGGCCAATCCTCACTCATTTTAACCACCTGAGTCACACTAGAGTCTAATTCTAATCCCTAAGAGTCCCAAACCACCTTATCTACCACTTACATCAAAACCCTAATGTCTATTTTGGCTAACCTAGGAACATTCCTAGATTTGGGGGTGCCTCCCTTGATTTGGGGTGTTTCCTTGATTTTTGGACTGTTGGAGTTCATCTTCAATCATTAACTAAGAGCGTTTTCCTAACTCAGGTTCTAACTGGCCATTCCTGTCCAAATTTAGCCATTATCACCTTCTCTGACCTAATTAGGGTTTTGCATGCTCCTTCAATCAGTTAACTGAGCATCCTTCAGTCAGAACTGTGGTTATGAAGTCATGTGTCAATGTAACTTAGTTAAGGAGAGTTAGCATGGATAACTAAGGGCTCTTAAGCGTTAGTTAAGCCTGTCTCATCTCAAACCACTGCATGTGCAATTCAAATTGCCTCTAACCCTAATTCGAATTGCTCCTTATAAATATTGTTCACCTTCACTCATTCAAGTTAATGAAATACATCATTCTTTTCTTCCTATCTACTTCTAGGTTTTCGTGTAATGATCTACGATAAATCATTCATGACATGATTATTAGTTTGTTGATTTGATTTTCACTGTATATCTCTTTAGTTTATGTGTTTAGATCCATATTTTCAGGTCTAGCATGCCTTGGGCTGCCCGACTATTCTGGCGGCTGCTTGATGATTGTGGAGGTTGTCCTACTTGACGGTGCACTCTTGGCGCTTGCTACCTATCTGTCGTTTTCCACCCGCCACACTACTCCACATGGGTTGCTTCTGCTCGCTTCCGTCTCCTCTTTTATCTACTGCCATCGACCTTCTGTTGTACATGCTCTAGAGCTCTAGTTTGCTCTACTTGTCCATGGCTCCCCTTCTCAGCTAGCAGCTATGCCAACTCCTTCGATGACTCCTGTAGCACGTTGTCCACCCATCGCCATCACTGTCAATCTAGCACTCGAGCTCTTTGACTCCACTCTGCTCCTCTCGGCCTGTTGGCCCGACCTCTCACTAGTCGTTGCTCACTCTCATTTCTGTTGGCTTTCCGTTGCCGACTATTGCTAGCATCTTAGCCTTTCTGGTGGTGACCCTACTGGTCGGCGCTCCTCCTGCTCAACCCAATCAACATGTTCTTGGTTCCAGTCCTCTGTAGCCGTGGTCGACCACCACCTGCTCGTCTGCTTAACCTTGTCTCCACCTGCCGCTAGTTCATCCACCTAGCTAGTGTTATCACCAACCTTGTAGTTGCCTGTGTGAGGTGGATCCAGGATGGATGGTAGAGGGACAAGCAACTAAGGAGGTGGAACCAAGACTGCCTAGACTCCCAAATGGATGGTTGTCATGCCAATCAAGACAGTCTTCGCTTTATGTTATCTAAGTCCAAGACAACAGTGGGGGAGACCCAGATCTACTCCTGATAAGAGAGATCAGACCTAGACACCATATCATATCAAGTAAGCTTGAAGTACGTAAGGTGTAAGGTAATTGAAGACTCTAGATCTATGGACGATGTTACTAAGTGGACCATTGTTATGGATATAGGTTTCGGTTGTATGAAGGTTGATCCGAAGTGGAACCAAGGTGACCTATGGGGGAAAAACTAGATCTAGGTTTGGGGTACTAGCAGCTGATGGAGATAAGCGTTGCCTTGGGAAATGTAACCAATGCAGGGTGAGGAAGGACAGAGCTGGGACTATCTAGTACCCAAGGGATAGACTCAATGAGAAATATGACAAAATCAAAGTGCCTGAGTCATCAAGTAAAAGTCGGATTTCAGGGAAAATAGGCGAAAACAGGGCTAGCGCTATGGTTGGATATCAGTGCCTGTTGGGCCTTGGGAAATGGAGTTAGTATCTGCCCAGCGTTGGAGTGAACCCACTTGGGGTATGCCCCCATCTGTGGACCCAGAAAAGTGTTGGCCCGAAAAATTCAGTTTGTAGGGGAAATCAGCAGGAGGGCCAGCGCTAGGGTTTGGAGGGACAGATCCTCAGATCTAGCACAATCTGGTAGGCATCAGCTCAACCTTGGAGGAGAAATGGGATGTGGATGACCTAATCTACAAACCCAAGTTGGAAAAATGTAGAAAAAATCAGATTCGAAAAAAGTTAGAAAATGACTAGGAGTGCTAGGGTGCTGAAAATCAGTTTCTTAGATCTAGGGCCACCTGGCAACAACTAGCTCAGCGTTGGAGGTGTTTTGGAATGAGGAGGGCCTGATCTACGAACCCAAGTGATTATTTTCCGGAAAAAGTTAGATCTGGAAAAGTCAAAATTCCCGTGGGGGCGCTGGGGTTTAAACAGACAGTTTTTTAGATCTAGGGCAAACCAGCCACTTTTTGGACAGCGTTGAGGATAAATTGGTGAGGGGGATGCCTGATCTACAAAACCCAGCAGTGATTTGTCCAAAGATCGAACGGTTCCCCGATTAAGTATTTTTGGATTTTTTAAATATTTTGGAATTTTCAGTGAATTGAAGAAAAGAAGGTACAATGGATTGAGATCATGGAAGAAAAGAACCAACATGTAGATCTTACTTGGAAAACCTTGTAGATGCCTTAATGATGATGATCCCTGCCATCCCGATTAGTTTGAGAAGCTTGAAACGAGTTCTATGTCCAGTGTTTGCCCGAGGAAGTCAATGCGCCCTCTCTCCTCCACAACAAACGTCAACCATATCAGATTTGCTGTGACATGAGAAAGAAGCTGTATGTTGCAAAAAAATAGCAAGAAGAAATCATAGGTCACCACAACACTAATGAAAACTCCTTGATAAAAAACGAAGACAATCCAAGCGAGTTGAGGTCCCCTTGCAAAAATGCCCAAGCTGAAGTCTTCCTCTTGTAGACAAGACAATGATCCCCAAAGAATATAGATCTCATAATAATTACTTGAATGCTAAGAAGCAAAAAACTTTCCAATCACCATCTAAGAACATTAGATGCAAAGGAGATCCAAGAAAATATCCACAAGAAAAGTTTTCTATTATCCAGATCCAAGAGCCAAAGACCCTTTACAAATGAGAAGCTCTCTCCTTTAAATAGAAATGAGAGAACCAAAATCCTAACCACTTTCAAAACGAGTGGTTAAGATTAAAAGATATAAATGTTCTAATCAATGGTTGAGATGAGCTCAACATACGATACATGGATCAATATAACCATAAAGTACCAAAGTGGACTAGATCACCCATAAAGAGGGTACCCCACTCAACAAGAAATATATGAAGTAGATGGTGGGTCCATGGAGTGTTAACTAACTCCCTCTGGGTGCCCCATGGCACAATAAAATAATTTAATATTTTAATTTTTTGAATTTATGCCTCCTTGAGGAAATCGTGAGCCTCCCAAAAGCTCCATAAAATAATATAAAAATGCCCAAAAAATAGGTGTGGGCCCAATCAGGTGCTGCAACTGCTGGAGAAGGTGCGGAGGACATCACACTCATCATCATGACTCATCCCATGTCATTTTCTTGCCTCAGTAGCCCAAAGCGATTCCATTAGTAGCCATTTAATCATTTTTTAATCTGCCTCGGGAAACGTGAACCTACCAAAACAGCCTCCTAGGGTGCCTGCGTTGTCAAACTAAGCCCACTAGGCTCTCTGGGATGGGGGTATTATAGTACAATCAAGTGGTTGCACCCCCTATGCCCCATACAACGCCCTAGGAGATCCCAATAAAACATCTCCCTACTCAGACACATCATCCTGTGAAGCAAAACTGCATCAGAAAGCTAAATTGAGCTTGATCATCTCTGCAAGTGCCCAGAACTGAAAATAAGCTATCTCACTAGACTCAGAGAGTCCAAATCCATCTAGGGTGCATACTCATACCCCTACCAGGTCTCTGCCTGATCATCAACAATATCCAATAGACAATATAATCACTTGTAAATGGCTAGATACCAATAATATAACTCAGGTTATCATCCATCTGCTGCAAGTGTTACAAGGCTAAGACATGCCCTACAAATCATTTAAGTAACATTCATAACAAGTAGAAGTCACCTCACTGGCGGTACATCAACCAAATACATATATAGGGTTTTATTTATTATTACTCAGGCCAGACTTTCAGGACTATACTCACTTCGTAGTTGTAGTCAATTTGCTAGTGAAGGGTGAAGGCTGAAATTGACAAGGCTAGGGAAAAGGATGAGTACCAACTTAACATCATGACACTTTGGATATGGGAAGAGAATACTCACTATAACCACATGTCGGACAGACAACAACATAGGGAATGGCAGTGCCTCACAAATGGTTGAGTTGTTCAGAGAGTGCTTATTCAACTTAGGCATCATGTCTACATCAAGTTTGATCCAAGTTCATTAGGACCATCAATTTTATTTCCATGGCCTTTTTGGCCTCAATGACCTTTTGGGGACTTCACCAGTGCTTAAAAGCACAACTAACTGCATCTTTCATCCAGGACATATTCAAATTTATAAGGTCAACAATATTTGGATATAGCATATATTTAACCATTGCTTTTGGGACCTTTTCTTATACCCTTCACAGAGTATTTTAGCATTTCATTGCTCTTGCCTTTTGCTCGTATATGTTAAGAAACATATTTTAGAATTTACATTTTCCATGGGCGCATATATAAACATTTCCAATACAAGTAGTACATGAGCTTTCAGTTTTAGCCAACATCATCTCAAGTGACTAGGGGGAGTTCTGCACAGTGCCAAACATCGAGACAACCGACCAGAATGATTTAGGCATATAATCCAAGTCACCAAAGCAAGTTCTGTTACCAACTCAGAGCTGAGACACACTATAAACAGGGAGGTTTGTCTAACAAAGGTTCTAGCGGGGAAAGGTTCTCCATGCCATAAGTCAAGTAGTAAGTCGGGTTAAAAACAAAATTGAAAGATAATGGATGGGTGGAGACAGTGAAAGATGAAGCCAACACTAGCAAGCCAAAGAATAGTGGGAATGACTACCTCTATTCTCCCTGGGGAGGGTAAAACCAATGAGTATAGATCAGGAACTTCCAAGTCTAAGTAGGGAAACCAATACATAATACAAATACATCCAAGTCCATATATTTATGACCGCCAGATCATGACACTAAATGCTAGTATATGTCACAAAGATGAGTATAATAGCAATGATAACCATAACACAATAAAACAAATGCTGAGTCATAACCATGCAAATAATCCATCCGAACCATCATCTGTCCAATGAGAAAACGCTAACACCAATCTTGTCCGGGTATCACTAACTGCTCTGCAAATGACTGAATGGCTACATTAGTCCTCGAATCTGAGTGTCCTGAGACTCAGTCCTGACATGGGAGAGTATAATAGTCCACTAACAAAATAATGATCCGTCAAAACTGCTCATCTCAGCATCTCATATGTAAGAGATCTGGCTGAAAAATGTACTGTATCTGAAAAATAGAATATGGTAGCCTGGCTACTATATATGTGATAACAGCTAGCTTGTGGCTCTTCTACCAGTGCCTCCACATCTCAACGTATGCGACAGCTTGATCCACAAAACAATAGTCGGATCTGCATGTGCAGTAACCCACCTAACATGCTACGCAACCGTATGGTAGCTGTTGTATGGCATCTGTACAATCTCTTTTTTTTCTTCACTTGGCCTATGCAAAAATACCTTTCCGAGCTACAATTATCAACATACACACTTTCGTATGTCGTGGTATGGGTAAAGATGCCTAATTTCTAGAGTTACAGGAATTGGTCCCCTTGCTAAGATTCCATAACGGAATCTCGTCAGAATCAGAATGGGAATCACATGTTAACTAGCGATCCCTCTTAGTAGTATCTTATTTGGTTCTTTTGTCAAAAACTACTAGTTTTTCCATCTGCTATGAACTTAACTTCAATGGTGTTATTGATAATGTTTTATAGGCCCTGGAATGTAAAAATATAATATAAAATATATATTTATAAAAAAAATTAGGGTTAGGGTTTCGATTCCCCGATTCCTATTTTCTGGATGAGTGCCGAATCCGCACCGGATTCTTCAGCCGATTTCGACCGCACCCATGATTCTTGTAACCTTGCTAAATTTTCATTGAAATTTTAGGGTTTCAACTCCTTGAAGGCGATTGGAAATATGTTGGGCAAATTTCACCTCTACAGTGTAAAAATGTAAATGAGAACTATCACCACAAATGCTAGAATTTGCATGGATATGGATTCTGACTGTTGCTGCCTAAAACACACTTGGACACGGGTAAGTCTCCCAACCGCTGTGTGTGTTCTTGAGGGTAACTTATGAGTTGAGAACCCACTGTCACCTCGGTCCTAAACTCCTCCGTTTAGACCACAACTCCTAAAGGCCAAGGGGGGTAGTCCCTACTTACTAAGTTCTTTTTTGAAGAATGATTTCTGGTAGTTGTAAATTACAAAAATGACAATCAGCGTGCAGTGATGCAAATATTTCAATGTCAAGCAAACCCTTTAACAATCAACCATTAACGTATGAAAGAGAGACAATCAAATAATCAAAATGATCAATGCCGTCTCTACTCGAGCTATGGAGTCACAATAATCAACTTCAAATAATTTTCCTAAAGCATCAACTCATTTACTTTAACAAATATTCAAGAGCATGATGAATTCCAATAAATGAGTAAGTTAAAATAAAGTGATTGCAAAGTAGAGAAATGTAAATGATTGTAACAATGTTATGCAAGTGGTCCTGTAAGTTTTAGTAAATTTTATGTCTCTCTTTGACTTAGGGAATTAAGGTGTTTGTTGCAAAGAAATGAACTATTCTAGATGTCTACCCCAAGAGACTATCTCCTTCGATTAGAGAGAGGATGCCGGGTGCTCAACATGGGAACACAAGGTTCCCACCTAGCTCCACAGGTCAAACTCGAAACTTGCTGGGTGCTCAACTCGAGGACACGAAGTGCCACGAAGCCCCCTACGGCCTCTACCCCACTAGCTCCATAGGTCAAGCCTCTTTTTCTCCTTTCTAATGAAGATACTTATCTGGGTCCCCATTAAACAAGCCAACACAAATCTTTGCCCTTTCTCGTCATCCTAGATCGGTCGAACCGGTGGGGGGAGAGGATACGGGGAAAAAACAGGGCTTGTGGTAAATTTTATTCTTAAAGAAAAAATAAACAAAACAAGCCAAGCGCAATATCACAACGGAGGCAGAGCCTACTCGATTGTGAGGTGCAGGCAAAAGGAAATAAGCAAATACTTGAAAAAAAAATGCTAGCCAACGCGATTTCACACGGATGGGCAAAGCCACTTCGCTTGTGAGGTGCAGGCAAAAAAAAGAAATAAGTAAATACTTGGAATAAAATGCTAGCCAACGCGATATTGCAAGGATGGCAAAGCCAAATTACTTACAAGGTGCGGGCAAAAAATAAAGAAGAAAATAAAAACAAAATGAAATTCTAACTAATCTAAAGCCCATGCCAATCAACAATTGCTTATGCAAAGGTGGGCAAGCCCAACTTCTATTGCTAGCAATGGATGGCAAATAAATGAGACTTGATTTAACTGAAAATGCAAAGCAAGAAATCAAGTCCAAGAGACTCTCTTGGACTTGTTAGAAAGGCTGAAATTTCAGCGTAAAGAAAGAGGTAAAAGGAATGAGAAAAACCGTGTTTTTTCTCTTTCTTGAGATGCTTTTGAAGCTCTTCCTTTGGGGTGGCCTTAAAACTCTTCTATGGCTGAAATTTGACAGAGTTTTTCCTTGTTTTGTCACTAACCTGCTAAAAACCAGCAAACAGAAAATGATAAAATGCACCCAAAATCACTTTGGGGAAGTCAGTATGTTAGTGCAATATATATACAAAATTTATACAAAGTTGCCAGATGAATAATTTTGAAAGAACTTGAGTATATAAGAGTTAAAATCAAATTTAAAACACTAAACAAACTAAAATTAAAATTCAGAAATTTGTATGTAAAAAAAAAGAAAATTGGTCCTTTGTTCTTCAAGTAGTGAAGCAATGGGGCATCCAACCAAGGAATCCCACTCTTCAATCCAAATAACCTGCAACTTATAAGATTTTCACTACACAACTACTAGAAGGTGAGAATCAAATAATGAGCAAAGAAATCATTAACTTCAAACTAGAAAATATATGAACTTCTTTACTACAAGAATGAAAACTCACAAAATTTATGGAATACAAATACCACAAATCTTACCAAAGCAAATTAGTATGCTTCCTTGGCCAACCAAACTTGTGTAGCTCCTTAAACATGGAAGCAAATTATCAATGAGAACAATGCACACAAGATTCCTCCAAAGATTTTGATTACCAAAGCCAAATGGCTGAAAATTACAATGGCCTAAGCAAGAGCAAGGGCAAGAGAGCAAGGGAAAGAATGAGAGCATGAGCAAGAGAGTGGGGGTGAGTGTGTAACCCAAATGAGGAGGGGAAACCTCCTTAAATAGGAAAAATGAAAGAGAGAGGCTCTTTGCATGCTAGACAAGTGTCACAAGTGAGAGAGGGGGCCCAAGAGAGGGGAGGCGAATTTGCTTAAGGAGGGCAAAACCAAGGTTTGAGATCTCAAATATGGGGAGAGAAACTCCCAATTTAATGCTTTTAACCTTATTGTTATGTCAAATGGGGAAAAAATCACCATAGTGGGGCCATTTCCATTGACTTTAGCTCACCCAACCAATCAAAGAGAGTAAGGGGCACCCTTCTAGATTCGGCAACTGAAAACTTGTTATATGCTTGCTTGGGGCCCCCCCTTTGTGTCTGAAATTTGTCTTAGGAACATAATGTAAACATTAGAACCTTTACTTGGCCACCCCAAGTGACTATAGTCACTTTTCCAAAATTTGGCTCTCTAATTAAATGCCCAATTTCCCGATTTGCATGACTAACCTGCGCAAAAGTGACCAAAACCATAGTAATACTTGTCCGAATGACTTCAAACGTTGCCGGAGGGTGTAGGGGTGCTCATGCCATTTGTCTTGAGTACCCATACCCTTATACAACATTAAAAAGGACCAAGTAACCCTCTTTTACATTACAACAAATTGTCCTGAGTGACAAATTTTAATGACCAAAAAATTAAAAAAAACTATGCGAAACTTAATGAAATTCCTCAAGACTCTAGAGAATGTCTAGCATGGTAATATAGAACATTCCTAGGCCCCAATCACCCCATGGACTCTATCACTGGAACACTTTTCACCACTTTGGAGGTAATTTTGAGTGATAAACTTAAATAATTAAAATCTCTAAAAAGAAATTTTAATTATCCAAGTGAAAAAACACTAGATGAAAGGACTTTCCTAATGACTAAGTCTTAGGTGATCAAGTTACAAAAAACTAGACCTTCATGCTGACATATCCTTACAAAATCCTCCGCAGGGGGCGGAAATTTCATAGAGAGAAGAAGAGAAGAAGAGCTGCCTTGCTTGATATAATCATCAAGTACTTCATTCTTATCTTCAAGGCACATCCAACATGTGCATGGTACATTGTTGTCCACCTAGTTGGTTTTGGTGGTCAACATTCTGGCTCCAACTCGGGGACGCATGTTTGATCATCGAAAATCATGCGAGAACCTCAGAATCTGTGAAAAGAAAGCTCAACATGCCAAACATAAGCACCATGTGTGATATCATAACAAATGCATATGTTACAAAATCAAGAATGCTATAATACATAAACATATCTAAGTTAATATATGCAATAAAAATACAACAAAATTAAAGAAAAGGAGTATGATCAGAGATACGTTACAGAGGGTACCCCTTTGAGCACCAATGAGTCCTCATCTGAAAAATAACTTGAGTTGTTGCCCATTCACTGGCAAGTTCATGGGTTCACCATCGAAGTGGCTGAGGTGGAAAGAATTTGGCCCTGCTTCATCCCTGATGATAAATGGACCCAACCATAAGCTGTCAAATTTACCGTGCTTTCCTGGCTTTTCCCTTCTTTTATCCCACAACAAAACTGTATCCCCAATACCGAAAACCCTTTTCCTTGTTGTCTTGTCAAATTCCCTTTTAACCTTTTCTTGGTTCTTGCAATTTTGTTCGCAAGCCATCTTTCTATTTTCATCAAGTTCTATTATCTGTTTAACCCTGTTATCCATTGCACTTTCACCTGAAATAGAAGTCTGAAGTAGACCATGTATAGGAAGCCTAAGATGCACTGGTGACTGAACATCTAAACCATAAACCAACTCAAATGGACTTTTCCTTGTAGAAGCTTTCTTTGTTATCTTG